>ML790536.1:891237-915511 GCA_009831015.1 Picea engelmannii
TTGCAGTAGCTTCCACATGATTTGTATTTCATCCCTTCATGTGTGTTATCTAATGATATTCATTCTTATCTTGTTGTTCTTCCATAGGTATAGTTCTTCTTGGAACACATTATTTTCCAAGAGATAGATATACAAGATATGTATAAAGATGATGCAAGCAAGATATGTACAAGAAATAAGAAGAATTTTGTTACCTTTTAGTAGAAGAAGTCTCTTCCATCTTGCTTAGTCTTCTTTGTAGGTTCCTTTTCTTCGGCAACTGATGCTTCATGTTTCCCTTTCCTTTTCTTTAGCTCTGGACACTGATTCTTGTAGTGAACGTACTTCTGACAGTTGAAGCACTGTATTTCTGAAATATCTTTTCTTTCTTTTGGCTTCCTTCTTGAATCGAACTTTCTTTTGTCCCTGAAGTTCTTGAATCTTGTTGTGAAGGCTTGATCATCGTACTTATTTTGGGGTTTCTCTTTTTCATTGATCCTTGATTCTTCTTGAGCACAGCAAGTCCAAAGTTCTTCAAATGTCGGGTACTCTTTCCTTGTGTTCATGCTTGCGGAAAATGCATCCCATGTCTTGGGAAGACCATTAAGTACTATGTTCACCAATTCCTTTTCTAAAGTGATCTCTTCAATAGCTTGTATTTGATCTCTTAACTGGTAGATCCTTACAAAGTATGATGTTATTATGTCGCCATTATTCATCTTCATGTCACGGAGCTCATTCTTCAGATTCATAACTTGTCCAATGTTTCTGACTGAGAAGAGATTTGTTAGGGCATCGTACATCTTCTTCGATGAGTCAAGATGGGAGATGTAGGGTATCAAGTGGTCTTTCATGGAATCCACTATGATACTCATGGCATTGATGTCAACATCTTTGAACTTCTCCATAGCTGCAACGTTCTGTGGTTCCTTCTCTTCTCCTTCTTTAAACTCTGGCTTCATGATCTTTCCTTTCACAATATCCAGCACTTTATTCTTAGCAAGGATGAGGTCAATCCTTGTCTTCCATGCTCTGAAGTTAGAGGCTCCATCTAGCTTGTTCTCAGACTTCATAGAGTTCGTCATGGCTTGCTTGACTTGTTCAAACCCTAGATTTGACCAGAAATCCAAACTTCATGTCTTGGCCTTTTGAGAGTTCCAGGAGATGCGTTGGGCTAGGGCGCACTGATCTATCTGTAGATTAGGTCAATATCATCACTTAAGGTGCCTCAACAAGAGGTTTAGGGTTTCTACAACTGCTTCTGCTGGTAACCCTAGCTGCAGTGCTTTTGGAAACTGCTCCTGCTAGTAACCCTAGCGACAGTTCCTCAACGAGCTCAATATCTAGCGGTTATGTTTCCTTCCAGCGTTTTAGGCTGAATGAAGGGGTGTGGGCCCATAACCTGTTAGAATATAGAAGATGGTGTGCTCATTTTACCATTGACGATACCTTCGTCACCCAACCATAGTTCGAAGCCTCCCTCCGAGCACCTTAACCTTGACTGAGAATTCCTCCAGAAGCAAACCCTAGGCTAGATAGCCAAACAAAGAGTATCACATCAATCCCCAAGGATAACGCATCACAAAAAGTTGATCATATGTTCCAAACCCTAGCCAGGAGATATTCAAGCCAATACTGAAACTAGTTGTTGTTGCACCTGCACCTGCAACCCTTCTCCAAACCTGCGCACCAGACTGCAACTGCAGTGTGCACCAAACTGCAGAACTGCAATTCTGAGATGCTGCAAATGAGAACCGGTGCCCTGTATTTATAGTAATCCTGTCAATTAAGCTGGGGCCGACTTCTCCTTCTGGATAAGTGTCTGTTCAGTATATTATTATTATTTCTGGCCGACTTCTTCTCTTGGAGGCTAATAGCCTAATATAAATTATCTTCTTGAGACAACAAGGCTTCTAGGGTTATTAGCCAACTTATTAGGGTTTCTCTTGCTTCTCGGAGTCTTCCATTCTCGTCAGGTTCACACATGGGGGTAAATACCTCCTACAGCTACCATAATATTAACACCTAGTTCCTTTCCATGGTATTTTTCAAGTTTCTCTTTGTATTGATCTGTCCATGGAAGAAGAGTGTCTATGGATTCCTCCTACATAAAGGGTAACTCAAATGGATCATACTCAATGGTATATGGGAGCACATCATAATCACATTCGTTGGGATAATCAGGACCATCAAGATTCATCAAGTGTCTATCAACTTTCTCTCAATTGTATAGTATCTTAAAAGTGCCATCTCCCATAAGGATGTGTGCATGGGTGAGATCCATGCTAAGGAAACCCCCAAGAGTAGTGGACCAACTCCTACATAAGAGAATCCCCCAAACATATGGAACGTCGATCACTATTATGTCCATGAGAATGCTAATATGTGGATAATCAATCAAGAAAACCTCAATATTCTCACATACCCCAAGGACTTTGACCTTTCTGGAATCAATACCACATACATTTCCATAAGGTCGGGTTGTCTTAAAACCAAGTTGTTCCATTACCTTCAATGATATGGCATTTGTTGAGGACCCTAAATCAAGCATGCAGTTGTTCAAGCGGAGTCCATTCATGCCTACTTAAAGATAAAAAGGAGGGTTCTTGTCCCTTGGTCGATCAAGATACATAGTATCCAAAATGATGGGAGGATACCCATTTTCGGTTGGCATATGTAAGACTTTCAAAATTTCCCTTTTCACAGAAGGGATCTTACACATATTTGTCACTGGGACCATCATATTCAATTTTCCAAACATGCTTGCAACATCTATATTTAACTAAATGTCATATGTGGGAGTTGTCTTAGGAATAAACTCACATATCGGCGGTGGAGGTGGTGGAGCCACCTTTTCTGCTGATGGAAGAGGAGTATCAGGCTGTGATGGAGGGGTTGAAGCATTTTTTCTTCTGGTGTAGGTTAGAATTTCCCTCCTCCTTAATTCCTTCTTTTGATCATCTATCAATTTATTTAAGGCCCAGAGTCTCCCCTCTCTTTCTCCTATTCTTTTGACTTCATTGATTTGTTCTAAGGTAACTTGTTCATCGTCGAAATTGCAAATCATGAAGTTTATATCATCAGGGTAATCTTCATCTCGTCAGGGGAGCTCATCTTCCATGTGGGTTTCTTGGCATGGGAGACACCAAGCTTCTATATCAACTATCCCAATAGGTTTCAAAGTATCTAGGGCCTTTGCCTCTTGTTGAGGTCTTTGTTTCCAACCGGTGGCATCTCTATGATGTTTGGAAAATTGAGGTCTAGGAGCATATTGATTTCTTTCCACTCTATTCATATGGTTCATAAGCTAATTCTGCACCTAGACAAGCCGACTATTCATTTGTTCTATCTTCTGAGTCAGGAGAGCAATCGGATCATGCGCATTGTTGTTAGAAACCTTCATTCTTGCTTCTCTCTTGGTACGAGCGTACTGAAAAGGTTCTGTTTTTTAATCAATGAGATTCTCTTCAATGTCGATACTGAACTCTTTATCCTTTGCTAATGATGCAGGATTTTTATCTTTGAGAATGTATCAGAACTTCCCTTCAAAAGCATTCATGTAAAGGAGACAAATTGATGATGTTGTAGGACGGTAATCTGTTGGAATTTGATTGTACAACCTGTCAAATCTGGAAATGAATTATTTTATTGTTTCATTCTCCTTTTTCTTTATTTGATTGAATTGAGTCCCAAGTGTCCCACCATTTTCCTTTTTCAACCATCTGCTCTTGAATAAGTTGGAAAAAGCATCATAGGATGTGATATGATTATCAGGGAGTCCTTTGAACCAATAAAGGGCTTCTTCAGTCAATGATGAAGCAAATAACCTCATGGCCACATCTTCATGATCAATAAATGCATTGTCCTTGTCCCAACCCATGACATAAATGTGGTCTTCAATAGTTATCACATTGTTTCCTGGGAACTTTGGAAACTACTTGTTGACTTTTGTTGGAATTTTGTTAGGGTAACCTTGGATATTGGCCATGTTAAAGAGTTTGTAGAGGTCCCTTGCCCAAGGGAGATCCATTGGAACAAGATAAAGGGTATTATGGAAAAGGGTTTTAACAATGGGAGACTTGAAAGGCAACCTTCTTTGGTAAACCTTAGAAGGCTTGAACCTCCCAAGGGGAAAAGGTTTGGGGAAAGAAGGATTCTGGGAAAGTGGAGTCGCCAGATGAGCTTCAACATGAGCTCATCAAGGAAAATGGAAAAGAAATGTCCTTTAGGTGGAGTCGCCAAGCAAGCTAAGAGAAAGGATTCGGGATAGATTACCAAAGTGTCGTTAGGGTACGAAGAAGATTCAAAATATTCCCCGGCAATGGCACCAAAATGTTATAGAACAAGTTGTAGGTTGGGAAACGCCCAACCCAACGAAAAAATCAAGTTCTACAACTTGGTAATCCTACACCCAATGTCACCTCGATGTAGGTCTCTCACTTCAAGGGTGACTAGGTCACTCTAGGGAGGCGATCCCAGTGACCCTAGGGGGAATGAAATGGGGATGGATGGATATGGAAGTGGATTCGAGGTCAAATATAAATGGAGTGAAATGTGGGAATAGATGCCTTGTAATTCAAGTGATTGTTTCACCAAAGTTATAGTACTTCTCTGAATGATTGTACTTGCCTGAAACACAAGAAATTCCAACTTGCAATGATATATGATAGTATGGATCAACAAGTTAAGCTTGTTGTCCCTAATTTGCAGTAGTAGATGATAGCTTATATCAGAAAGTAAGACATTCAAATCAACATGTAAAGCATAAGGTCAATCAACAATATTATCAATGAGTATGGCAACCAATTATGACTGAAAAATGGCACTTTGAGGCTAAACAAAGCAAGTTGGTGTAACATGTATTTTTTGCAGAAAATTGCAACCTTATGGCTGTATCATTCATTAAATTCTATCTGAAAATTACACCATCAAAATATGCCAACAAGTATCCCAAAATATGTGCCCTATTTAGTAGAGTTAATGAGAAAAATTTAGGAGCTAGTCTAGGGTTAGTTTAGGATTTATGGTTAGTAGTTTATCTAGGTTAGATCAGCCCTAATGGCTATAGGTTAAAGTTTGTAACATAAATTTAATTAGTGGGAGAGAGGGGAAGCCCTAGTAGTGGAATATTCCTCTCAATGTGGCAAACCAACTCCAAGCAAGAGATCTTTCAAAAGACAAAAATTCATGTTTCCCAAGACAATGTTTTTATATCTCCAATGCAAAAAATAGATGACTAGTGCCTTTACTATTGGGTTAATGAAGTCAAATAAATGAACTAGAGATGCTAATTCCTTGGGGGTGTAAATCCTCTTACTTCCCAAGGAAAGTATCTCTAGTTAGGGTTTGAGAATAAGGGGTGTAAATCCTCTTACTTCCTCAAACAAACCCTTGAAACATCAATGAACTTTAAGTAATAAATGATGGAGACTAGAGTGGGGGTGTAAATACTCTTACTTCCCACTTAGATCCTACCACAAAAATCCTTGACATGAAAAAATGAAATCATAAGAGTAAAAGAACATACCAAAATCAAGAAAGATGTTAAGAAAATCCACCACAAAAGCTAGAAAGCATTCCTCCAAGGATAGCACCTCACTCCTCCATCAACTATTCACAAGAGATAGCCATAAACAAGTGCACAAGAGACAAATATAGCCAAGTGTAGCAAAAATTTTGGATCAAGTCCTCTCACAAGAGGGAGAGTTATGTCTAAATGAGATCTTATGATCTCTTATTTATACAAAATGTCACCAAAGTGACTTGTCCACATATTAAGGGATAAACAACAAGACTAGGGTTAGAAAAACCCTAATATTTCCCCCTTTAACAAAGTAATATTAACAATTCATTTAAAATTCACTTTTGCACATAATAAAACCCTAATTTTAGTAGGATGTCACCCCTTTAGGGGACATTTTGGCATTTGGAGGAGGTCGTTGGTGATGGAGAAGAGTAGAGAGGCTTCCCAAAGCCACATTTAAAGCATCCAACAACTTCCTTCATGATGAAGGCTCAAGCCCCTTCAAAACGTCCAAGTGCCAATGTATGTCACCTCACCACCAAACCCTAAACCCCCTAGATGACGTTATGCTCAAAAATGAGAATTTTTTCCTCCTAGGCAAAACGTTTGGCATGTGGGGGCTAGGATACATCGTCCAAGTCATATTCAAGGCCTTTCAATTTTGATTTTCCTCATCCGGCATGCAGGCCCTTGGCATCCACCTGTGGGCTCCAAGCCCCATGGAAGCCCAAGCTAGGCTTGTTCTTCCAAAACTGTCCACTAGCTAGGTCCTGCAAAGATAAACAAGCACGCCCTCTAAGGATATCAAGTCATAACATCATGATAAGTGAATCCAATCAATAAATGAGTCACCTAAGCATGTGCATCAAAGATCACTATATCAAACAATTAATTTCTCAAATACATTATGTGACTTATGAAGCTTGAATATGGGAGGGTTGACGAGGTGTTCTATTGGGTAGATCTTGCCCTAGGTCAAGGAGAGTTTCCAAGATATCCCTCTCCAAGCCATGTAAAGTGGGTGAGGTGGTTGGGGTCATGATTCAATGGGCATAGGGCTCATGACATACAATGGGTTATAGTGTCTCATTCATGGGTTTCTTTGTAGAGGGTATGCAGTACCTTCATCCACGATGCACTTTTTCCAAGCCCATTAATTTCCATTCTTTTATTCTTTCATAATTTTAAGGAGAGGTTGAAGGTCACTACCCTGGCATGGTGACTAGATAATGGCAATGTTACCCACAAACACCTGGTGTAAATGAGGTTGGCTCGTGATGAGACCCCCTTTCTCTCATCCATGAAACTGAGAGCCATTACCCTGGTTTGGTGACCAGATGATGGCAATTTCATACCACTAGATATTCATGGACATTATAGGTCAGCTCGTGATGAGGGCTCCTATCCCTCAACTAACCTTTTAAGCATTCTTTATTATATTGTGGGTCCCCTTTACTCAAAGATAATTGTTTCACTGCTTTCTTGGGTGATCCATGGGTGAATCATCTGGAAGGTTCATACAAGGCTTTCATCTCTTACCCAACATCAGTCCCTCTAGGCCTTTGGCCCCTTCTTTCCATAGAATGAGGGACAACCCTTTCTTTGGTCAATACACCCTAAAATCCCAAGAGATAAGGAAATGGACGGGAATAATGATGGAAAGTGGTAAGTATAGTCAGGAATTGTACGATGTTTCTTTAAGGGAGTTCCTAGTATCAAACCCATCCCCAAGAAAAACCACTTACTAGGGCACAATGCCAACCACCAAGGTGAAGCAGGCAAAAAGACATAATGTACAAGCATATATCATGAAATCTAGATCAATATAAGATACAACATACTCAATTGGATTAAGTATTGAAATGATGCTCACCATAATGCTAACTTGTACCTCATGGAGAAAGGCCCACTTCCTTCTGGAAGCCATCT
The DNA here is from genome assembly GCA_009831015.1 of Picea engelmannii. Classification (NCBI taxonomy): domain Eukaryota; kingdom Viridiplantae; phylum Streptophyta; class Pinopsida; order Pinales; family Pinaceae; genus Picea; species Picea engelmannii. The sequence goes on from ML790536.1 coordinate 898,670, forward strand.
GATGTGGTGGATGCCAGCTAGAAATATGTGACCATCTGTGGTGATGAGAGGGGTTTCCAACTGTGCAAAAGGGTATCGTTGGTCATGTAGTCTCTCGACACTCCATATCTACAACCTGAGGGCCTCGAGACATAATCTCCTTAGTTTTCCACAAAATGGGGATAACACACACCAAAATGTCTCACTTAAGTGCCGCATCTATTACATGCCTTAAGTGATACATGTGTTGTAAAGTTTCGTATGCACCTTATTAAGTGTCATGTGCACTTTATCAAGTGTCGTATGCACCTTACTAAGTGTCCCATGCACTTTATTGAGTTTCGCGACTTTGCCACCATGAAATAACATTTTTCACAATCCCTATTCAGTGTGGAGGAGAAATTTATCATATTAAGGTCAAAATACTATGTGCACATGTATTATTCATTTTTATTGAAAAAAAGAAATTAATTTAGTGTGAGAATCCACCTCACATTTAGTTTTCTAATCTCAAGGAGAAGTTGAGAATCTCATGGATTGTTGAGATATTTTCTCAAACCAATATCCTAATTTGATAGATCATGAGAGAAGCATCTTTAAGTGCATTCAAGGACTGGATTGGAATCTTGGAGGAATGCTAGCGCAGCAAGGTTGTAAGTTTCCATGTTTTCATTAATACAACTTGGAATATTTCCTTCATATTGTTGTTTGCATATGTTTGCCTATATAGATAGATGTGTTCTTGTCTAATGATATATTGTAGAAGTAGAAGGTATTGTATTGTTGCTTGCAGACTCTCTTCATCTTGATCGTGGCTTGGACAACAAGAACAAAGACTGAAGAATAACGAGGACAATCGTCGGAGAAAGAGTATGTCACACTTATTTCTTCTATCTTCTCTATCCATAGACATTAATAATATATTTAAAGGAATGTTAGTGTCCATTTGTTTTTTTTTTGTCTTGGTCAATAGGGGTCTAGATATCCAAGGGAGATTTCACCTGTCCACAAGGGAAATATTCTGTAACATAAGGGTACGGAGGGTACGTGACAAAATTATCCAAAAGTGGAAACAATGTCACCAACCCAACCCATCAACTCAAAAGGAAGTAGTAGCAATGTGATCAACTCCATCTTAGGACCCGCAAGAAATGACAAATCCAGAGAAGCAACACACAAAAGGGACTCTAACTAGCAACGTCTAAGAGAATAAACCATTTCCCACCCCTTACACTCCCTCCTTAGTGTTCACACCCTTAAAATAGAAATGAGGCAAATAGGCTAAAGTGGTAGAAAAAGAGGAAGGGGTTAAGAGATCAATGAACACTAAACAATCCCTCAAAGAAGAGGAAGAAAAAAATGTAGAAGAATTAGAAGACAAGGAGATACATGAACCAAAAATACCACTGCAAGACCATCATGAATGATATGGATTTATGAGTGTAACGAAAGGAATAACAGATTGAATACAATAACACAGAGATATGGAGAAAAACAACAGATATCCAGTGAACAATAACTTCTATTGACTAAATAAAATAGGCTGAAACTGTAAAACTGCAGAACTAGAAACAAATTGCTCGAATGGTGGTAGCTATCTCTGAGAAGATATATGACTTGCTACGCACATCCGTCTGAGCAGAAGATTACAATGAGGCTCCAGAGGCCTTTTTAACATTACTCATGAATGCCAAAACCCTAGACATCCAAAAACCTAACCCTAGGAGATGAAACGCCAAAATTTATGTGGGCCCTGATGGGTAAGTCGGTACCTCAACTTCTCGGGGTCGTAACTTTTGCAGAAGACCTATGTTTTAGGCACGTGATAGACCGTTGGAAATGTATTTTTGAGAACTACACATTATGCTGCCAAACTCTGACTTTATCTACAATTTGATTGTGAGAAGCCAAAAAAACATTGTTTAGGGCCCCAAAATGGCCCTATAAGTACATAAAGATGTACTAATACGAAAACTTCTAAAATAAGCCAATTGGATTAGATGGGCGGCCACCAATATCCACCTAGAAGTTGTGCAAGGATTTAGACAGCCCAAAAGTGTAGAACCCACAATTACAAAGAATTACAGAAGAACGTGTTGAACTAAAAATTGTCAAGAGGAGCCAGTTGGAATAGGTGGGTGGCCACCAATATCCACCTGGATCAGTCCTCCCCCCTTAGGAAGCAATGGTATCCATTTTGTTGAGTGCCCCCATCAGGTGAGGAAACTTTTGTTTAATTTGTTTCCAGTTGAGGCACTTGCCTTGGTGTAGGAGTTGTCCTACCTTGACAACTCGATAAAGTTGGATCTTCTACTGGCAAGTGCCCTTGACCTGTGTGTCCACTATCTGATCAGTGGATGCATGTTCCATGTAGTTAGGGTTGAGATCTGTTGGTGTCAATTGTTTTTCTATCTCTAAGGTGTCCAATAATGGTGGAAAATATGGTCGAAGGAGGTCCACATTGAATATTGGGTGCAATCCAAGGAATGGGGGAGTGTTGAGCTCAAAAGCATTGTCACCCACAGCCTTGGTGATAGTGTAAGGCCCATAGAGAAGTGGACAAAGATTTTGATAGGGCCATGTAAGGTGCTCTTTCTACAAATGTTACCAGACCTTATCTCCCACCTGAAACTTGTGCGGTACCCAGTGTTGATCATGGTGTTGCTTGTGCTTAGCATTGGCTTTCTGCAAAATATCATGGACCTGTTGGCGGATGTGTTGAATCCGCTCAATGAATCTGGTGGATTTTTCGGCCTCAGACTAAACATGGGAAGATTATGCATGTGTGGTTGCAAGAGGTAGTGCAACATCAATGGAACCCAAGGGTTGGAATCCTAACCCTAACTGAAATGGGCTATGGTCGGTGGAGCTATGGAGAGCCTTGTTGTAGCTGTGATGAACATAGGGAAGACTCTCATCCCATGTATGTTGATGCTTAGAGTTGTACATGTGCAAGATGTGCGCAATCATTCGATTGATGACCTTTGTCTGGCCATTGGTTTGGGGGTGGAAAGTAATGGATTTATTGAGCTTGGTGTTCAACAGTGACCAGAGACTCGACCAAAATGTGTTGAGGAACCTGTTGTCTCGATCTGAGGTGATGGTTTGTGGTATCTCAAAATGGACCCACACCCGTTCGAAGAAGATCTTGGTAGTATATGTTGCTGTGATGCTCTTCTTGCAGGCTATGATAATGGCTATGTTCGAAAACCGATCAACCACCACAAATACACAATCATTGTCGTGCTTAGTGGATGGAAGGCCAGACATGTAATCCATCGAGATGGATTCCCAAGGCCTCTCGAGATTAGGAAGAGGGGTGTATAAGCCTTGCTTCTTGATGGTTGGCTTGGAAATGGCACATGCAATGCAAGATATGATATACTTTCTGACGTCTTGTCGAAATTTTTTCCAATAAAAATTTTTATGTAGAACGACCACAGTTTTCTCCACGCCAAAATGTCCTGCCATTCGACTGTAGTGAGCCTCCCAAATCAGCTTTGCACGCTCACTTGTGGGAACACAAAGGTGGCCCAGATGGCATAATAGTCCATCATGGATGTGAAAATCGGTGACATTCTCTCTTGTACCCAAGATTTGATAGGTGGTGGCGAATTCAAGGTCACACTGATAAATTTGGGGCCACTCATATGCCTAATGCGCATAGGAATGGAGCACTATGTTGAGTGCAACAATGGGAGGGTGACTGAGGCAGTCAGTGACACGATTTGTGCTCATCGTTTTATACTTGATGTTGAGATGGAATTGTTGTAGGTATGTGGACCACTTTTGATGGTGGTCGTTCTACAACTTCCCATGTGTTTGTATCAACTACATAGGCTTGTGATCAGCGTTGATAATTGTCTCATTTCCCAGAATGTAATGTTTCCATTGACGGTAGGCTTGCACAATGGAATACATTTCTTTGTCATAGGTGGGGTATTTCCGGACAGTATCTAAGAGTGTCTCACTATGGTATGCTATTGAATGACCATGCTGAGTGAGAACTATGCCGACATCATAGTCGGAGGCATCAGTCTCAATCTCAAACGGTTCTTGCAGATCAGGTAAGGAGAGTATTAGATTTGAAGCACAAATGATGCTTCAGATCATCAAATGCTTGTTTTTGTGCCTTCCCCCATGAGAGCTTTACCTTTACACCGCCCTTGGTTACTTGGATGAGGGCCCATGCAATATGGGAGAATCCCAACGTGAACCTTCGGTAGAAGTTGGCAAGTCCCAAGAAGCTCTAAAGCTCAGTTAGTGTGTTTGAGGCTAGCCAGCCACAAATGACTTGGATATTAGTTGGATCCACATGTACCCCATGCTCATCAACAATGTAGCCCAAGTATTGGACCCTTTTCATTCCAAAGGAGAATTTTTCCAAGTTGTCATATAACTTGTGTTGTCGTGGAGTGCCCAAAACCTGTTGAATATGCTACATGTGCTCCTCCCAAGTTTTGTTGAAGATGAGGATTCCATCTAGATATACCACCACAAAAGAGTTGGTGAAGGGTCTCAATACATCATCCATCAATCTCATGAAAGTTGTTGGTACATTTGTTAAGCCAAAGGGCATGACCAGCCATTCGAAGAGACCTTCTTTAGATTTGAAAGTTGTCTTCCATACATCAGTTGGTTCGATGGGAACCTGGTAGTAGCCAAACTTTAGGTCAATCTTGCTGAAGAAATCCCCCCCCCCCCTTGAGTTGGTCAAGAAAGTTATCAATTCGAGGAATTGGGTATCGGTTCCTAACTGTGATTTTGTTTAATGTTATGTAATCAATGCAGAGTCACCAAGTCTTGTCTTTCTTTTTCACCAGCACAATCGGGCTTCCGCAAGGGGAGGAGTTGGGTCGTATGTGCCCCTTTTGAAGTAGCTCTTGCATTTGGCACTTGATTTCATCATTTTCCATCAGCGAGTGACGATAGAATTTTACATTAGGCAGCGGGGCACTGGCGGTTAGATCAATTGGATGCTTGACTTGACAATGCATCGGTACCCTAGTGGGTGAGGAGAAGATGTCTTTGTACTCTTCCATGATCCCGTCCACTTGATTTTGTTGCAAAGAGAGGCTCTATGTAGAGGTTACAAATGTGGTGGTGACCTTCTTCTTACTACGAGAACTGATCATAAAGAAGACAAACTTCTCGGTCTGTGAAATGACCTTACTGCATTGCTTAGAAGATATTAAAGAAATAGCAGTAGGCGGCGCTACCTCTAGTATCATGTACAATTGTCTACCCAAAGTAATAATAACATTGCGGGGTCTAGACTCATACACAGCATGTTGCTTCCACAAATATGGTTTTCCTAAAAGAACATCACAAAATTCAAGGGGAGAAATATCACACAATACCTCGTCTTTGAAGGGCTTGATGTTGTAGGGCAGACAACACTATTGGTTGGCACGGAGATCTCGTCCTTGGAAAATCCAATTGATGGTGTAGGTTTGCGGGTGTGGTGTTATCAACAGGTCCAGTCGCTTGATGACCTCTATTGAAATTAGGTTCTTCTGACTATCATTATCGACAATGAAATGTAGCGGAGTTCCCTTTACCCACATTTGTGAGTGAAAGAGGCGTTCCACTCCCTCTGGTTCTTCTGGTTCGCTTGGTTGGACTTTGGTGGTAATGATAGTCGCACTGGGTTCGACATCGATGATTCGCTTCCCACTTTCTAGATTTGATTCGGAGTCAAAAACTGCCTCTAACTCTGAAGCTTTCAGCTCAGCCACTAGTGACTGCTTGGAGTGACATTATTCGGTGTTGTGCCAAAGGATTTTATGATATTCACACCATTTTCTCGTGTCCTTCTTCGAATTCTCATTACCCTTCTTAGGTTTCGGCTTGTACTGGTTGTCCTAAAAGAGTCCATATTTTCTATGTCCCTTGTTTTGTGGGTTGGGGCCGCCTTTGCCCAGCTTCGGTTGTGAAGAGTTTGCAGATCCAAACTCTCGCCTCTTCTTCTTAAATTTTTGCTTGATCTTGACAACATATCTATAAGCCACACCTAATGATATGATGTCTAGAAACTCCATTTATGTTTGAATGTATCTATGCATACAATTGTGGTAATTGAACACCAGATGTCATTTAGAGTCTTTGATACCCAATTTGGTGCGTAGAGTATGGAAAATATTGGTGAAATCTGGTACTGTCTGGTCCCTTTCCTGACGCAGCATGATCCATATATGGTGACCACAAATATTTCATATTCCTCTATGTCCCTTTGCTCAGAGTAAGTATCCCACCAGTCCTTAACATGGGGTATGGCCTTGAAGAGTGCAAAAGTCATCTTTTACCTGTCGAAAAAATTATGGACCGAAAAATGCCTTTCGAGTAGATTCAACCATTTATCTACAGCATCCACATTTATTTGTCCTTGAAATAATGGAATATCAAAATTTACTTGTACCTTGAAGGAGGTTGCATGGCCACTTGATGAAGATGTGTCTCCTATGGGAAGTCTCTGAAGGATCTGTGCAAAGTTGTCGATCATTTCGTTCATTTTTCGTGCAAGGGATTCCTCGAGCAACATTTTAAAAGGATCTCCTGCTCCATCATCTTTCTTCTCATCCCCCATGGGTTTTTGTTGGGCTTGGCGTGGCCAATCTTGCAAAGACTTGACTAGTTCAAGTCCCAACTTCTTATACCCAGATCTTGTCGGGGACATGCACGAAGAAAAAAAAAATGAAGAGCAGACTGCTCCGATATCACTGATCTGGATTTATGAGTGGAATGAAAGGAATAACAAATTGAATACAATAACACAAAGACACGGAGAACAACAACAAATATCCAGTGAACAATAACTTCTATTGAATAAATAAAATAGGTTGAAATTGTAAAACTGCAGAACTGAAAACAACTTGCTCGAATGGTGGTAGTTATCTCTGAGAAGATATGTGGCTTGCTACGCGCATCCGTCTGAGCAAAATGATTACAATGAGGCTCTAGATTCCTTTTTAACATTACTCATGAATGCCAAAACCCTAGACATCCAAAAACCTAACCCTATGAGATGAAACGCCAAAATTTATGTGAGCCCTGATGGGTAAGTTGGTACCTCAACTTCCCGAGGTCGTAAATTTTGCCTATGACCTTCATTTTAGGCGCGTGGTAGCCCATTGGAAAGGTCTATTCGAGAGGAAAGGTATTTTCGAGAACTACACATTATGTCGTCAAAATCCGACTTTGTCTATAGTTTGACTATGGCAAGCCAAAAAAACATTGTTTAGGGCCCCAAAACGGCCCTAGAAGTACAGAAAGATGTACGAACATGAAAACTTCCAAAATAAGCCAGTTGGACTAGGTGGGCGGCCACCAATCTCCACATAGAAATTGTGCAGGGCTTCAGACAGCCCCGAAAGTGTAGAACCCACAATTACAAAGAATTACATAAGAATGTTCTTAACTAAAAACTATCAAGAGGAGCTAGTTGGAATAGGTGGGTGGCCACCAATATCTACCTGGATCAATGAAGAATGGACAAATGTTTCCAAGAAAAAAGAGAGCAAGTTGCCCCAACTTATATTTTATTTTAACTTGTATTTCTTTATTTTCTATGTTATTAGTGTATCAAAATCTATTTATGTAAAATGGGAAAAGAAAGAAACTTGGGTAGAAAAAAAAGAAATGTTGCATATAAATCCCCCTACCCTATAACAGAAAGGGGATCTTCTTAGACAGATAATATATTTAATATTTTATGTACCTTTTCTATCGACAGGTAAAGTCGGAGATTTTCACTCAATACAATATAATCATTTCAATTATCAAAAAAAGGCTATAAAGATGGATTATTAATAGTTGTGATATTTCTATGCTATCTGAGGGATCATAAAATGCCAACTCGAGGGCCATAAGGGTGAATGAAAATGAAAACTAGGGATACAGTATTGCTCAAATTTCATAAGTGAGGGCATGTTAGTTTCTATGGTCACTCAACTTAAACATGAATTATCAAGGTTTAAAAACCAAGTTTTGTTTAATGACTTTGAAGAATGGGTGTTTAATGGTTTTTAGCTTCATTTCTCTTACTTTTCTAATTTTGAATTTTCTCTTTCGTACTTAATTAATGTGATAAGTGAAAGTTTTCAATGATAAGGTTGTCACAATTATATCTACGAAAGAAATCATGGTCACCAAGGAAGATAGAGCTAGGTTTGTTCAAGTATAAATAGACCTTACAAGATCAAATATAGGATATAGAATTTTCATTGACATTCAGTGTTTTCATTGTAATTATATATGTAGATTATCTCTCGAAACAATTCTTTAATGAAAGGAAAGATTCTAAATTAATAAAATTAGTGATTCAATTATTTGCATATTTGAGTTGTTATTGTCTTTGTAACTATGTTGTATTCTTGGTTTTCTCAGTGTTTGGTATTAGAAAGTATTATATTGGATCTATATCGCTTTAAAGTATTATATTGGATCCATATCAAGCATACTCTTTAGCTAATAATCATTCAATTCCATATTTATATCATTCTTGGGTGATTTGATTAGTATTAACATGAGAAGCTAACTAATTCCTCTTTTGCGTTTGTATATTATCATTCATATTTGGATTTTTATAGTTTCTAGATGATATCTTTTATATTTTGTTTTATTTCCTTTTATTTTTAACCAACACTCTAGATTTACTTTAACTAATTTACATTGTACATAGTGTATATAGTCGAATTTCCTTAAAGATAAAATATAAAGCACACAAAATATTGTTCATTTCATGGTAAATGTAGCCAATACCATAACTAGAGGGTATTCAATTCCATATTTATATAGTCGAATTTCCTTAAAGATAAGTATTATATTAGATCCATATCAAGCATACTCTTTAGCTAATAATCATTCAATTCCATATTTATATCATTCTTAGTATTAATATGATAAACTAACTAATTCTTCTTTTGTGTTTGTATATTATCATTCATATTTAGATTTTTATAGTTTCTAGATAATATCTTTTATATTTTGTTTTATTTCCTTTTATTTTTAACCAATACTCTAGATTTAATTTAACTAATTTACATTGTACATAGAGTATATAGTCAAATTCAAATTTCCTTAAAGATAAAATATAGAACAGACAAAATATTGTTCATTTCATAGTAAATGTAGCCAATACCATAACTAGAGGGTAAGCAATATAGGACGACAACTTGTGAATAAGAGTTTTGGGCTCGCTTACCCTTCGTTGTCGTACATTAAATCCCTTCCAATAAGTATTAAATGCAAACTATGTATGTTGAAACTAATGCACTTTAAGAGATGTGGAGCATTGTTTACGTTGCTTCATGTAAAAATTCAAGCATCATATGATGATTCTTGAAAATAAACATCCATCCACGTTGTGTTGTGGTCTATTGAGCACATCATCATCTGTAATGTGTCTTGTTGTATCATTTCCCATCTACTGCACTTGATTCTTGAAAATAAACATCCCTCCACGTTGTGTTGTGGTCTATTGAACACATCATCATATGTAATGTGTCTTGTTGTATCATTTCCCATTTAATGCACTTGGGCCATAGAACATTGATGTGTTGTTACACCAAGAGGTGTATTCTACAACTTATTATGGGGAGATTGTCATTAGTGAGTGAGTGTAACATTACAATGGATTTTTGTCTATAAAAAATACTTTAACAATAATAATAATAAATAAATAAATAACAATAATATTAATGAAATATATATCATTCTAGATCCATCTTAACAATGATAAATCAAGTATTGAGAGCAAACAAATCTCTCAAGGTGTAAGTCTTTTCTCAGATAAGTTTGCACTTTAAACAATGTTTGCACCTTGAAAGATTTGATCCCTCTCAAAGCTTGATAGATCCAAGGTTAAGATGGATATTGGTTGGTTGTATTAAGAACATTAGTGCACCTATGTCAAATTAGCACATTAAGGTTGATTTTCCACAAAAACCTCCAGTGACCTTTCATCTCTACAAATGAAGAACTTTGAAAATTGCATATTCAAAATACTCATTTCCTAAAAGCAATTACACATTATTTTAAAGGCCATTTCTTTCTATATTATACTTGTCCTTGAATGGTAATTTTCATATGATCTTAGTATCATTTTCTTGTGATGAATCTTGTCATTTTAACGTTATAAAGGGTCATCATCAAATTTCTTCATTGTAGTAATGTCTTTTTTTTTTAAAAACAATTCTACACTCTAATTTTATTTTATTTTAATCTTCATCTCTATTTTAAATCAACGATTCCATTTTATTTTCTTATTTTCATTTGATTTGAATTAAAATTTAATTTTTTATTCATATACAAGGTTTTATGAAATAAAAATCAAACATCCATGATTATATTTCCAAAAAAACACACTTAGAATGTTAACAATATATTATCCAAGTTTGTTTAATATATGGAGTTTACAAAAATTTCAATATTTCATCCAATATATATATAAATCTTCATCGAACCATTTTGAAATTAATCATGAAATTTGCTAGCTGCCTTACTTTGAATATATTCATGCCTCAAATAATTAGATTGTACTATTATTATTATTCATGGTGATTAATTTGAATGTTATAAGTTAACTAAATTAATCAATTGATTAAAGTTATGATTAGGATGGTGTACATATAAATCCATGAAGTTTAACTAAGATTGAAAACTTGTTAAAAAGATAATGTATTGAAATGCAAAGGAAACATTATACTTATAAAAAATAGTTGTTTTGAAATATAAGGTTTAAGGAAATATTTTATTCATAAATGCATTCATCTAAATTATAAGTTTATTGAGTTGAGAAATTGATGAGTTTCATCATCACCTTTAATTTAAAAAATATCTAAATTGCAATATTTGATATATATAGAGAGATTCAAAACTATTTGGAAATGAATCATGAAGTTCACTAAGTTACATGCAAATATTTGATTAGAATAGTCACAAGGTTTAGCTATTTGGAAATGAATCATGAAGTTCACTAAGTTACATGAAAATACTTGATTAGAATAGTCACAAGGTTTAGATCAAATGGTTTGACTTGACATGCAGAAGTCATATTCCTCAAGGAGGTCACAAGGTCAAACCCACCTAGGTCTCTTTTGCAAGTGTTTAGATCCTCTGAATTTACAGCTTTAAATATATACATGCATAAGTCAAAAAATTAAATGTAACATTATCAATAATGAATAAATTCAATGTTACAAGTTAACTAAATTAATAAGTTGATTATTATTATAGTTAAGGGGCACTCAAACTTAATATCTTAAATTCAATTAACATTTAAATTTAAAATTTCCAATAAAAAAAGTATAAGAAGATACATTACCCATGCACCATTAACAAAATGTGAGAAAGTGCTTAAAGGATTTCCCAAAAAAGTGTTCCATGAAAAAAATATACTTAAATTCTAATAACATTTAATGGGCTACAATATTTTGCAAGTGTTTAGATCATCTGGATTTACTGCTTTAAATATATACATGCATAAGTCAAAAAATTAGATGTAACATTATCAATAATGAATAAATTCAATGTTACAAGTTAACTAAATTAATAAGTTGGTTATTATTATAGTTAAAAGACATTCAATCTTAATCTCTTAAATTCTTAAGATTTAAATTTAAAATTTCCAATCAAAAGTATAAGAAAATACTTTATTCATAAAAATAAATGTATCTAGATGATTAATACCAAATATTTCATATATATATAAATGCATGTATCTATGATTGAGTAATCAAAATCATCTTTAAAAAGGTATGGAGATACTTTATTTATAAAAATGCATGTATATGTGGGGTGACATGTGCAAGGAGGTCGTTTATGACCTTGATGATCAAAAGGACATGGAGTTCGCATGGGGTCTAGGAAATGCTACAAATAATGAAGTTGAAGCACTTGCAACTCTACAAGGCCTAATTGCTCTTAAAGAAAAAGGGGTTCAAAAGGCCACAATGCTTGGCGACTAAATGGTGATTCTACAATTTGTCTCCCATCAAACTCTTCCCACAAACCTAAAGTTATAAAGAATTTTTCAAAGAGCCATCCAGTGATAACTCAAGTTCTTCCACATCCTCCGAAGCCTCAACATAGAAGCAAATAGGAAGGCCAATTTCGGGGTTTGTTTGCAAAAAGGGTTTTTTGAAGGCAAAGGAGGGGTCGACCAACCATAGTGTTGGCCTCCCCCTCCCATGGCACGTAATGAATTATGATGAGGAAACCACCCCACAACACTTGTCTCTTAAGGAAAGGGAAATTAAGCAGTTTCGTCACCTCCGAAATAACATACATGCTACTCCAATAGGCACTCTAATGAATAGTACGATGGCAACAACATCTCTACTTGTGGGATTTCTCAAGTTTCCTACGGTTTATTGTTGGTCCTCTATGAATTCAATGCAAAGCTTGGCGAGAAGGATAAGAGAGCAGGATGGTCTCTACCATTTCTACAATTCTCTCCTTCCATCACAGGTAGGGTTTCTGATATTGATTGGTCCTTATCACCAAGATTAGGGGCAACCATGGTGCATTGTCATTTTCATAATAAGTGTTGTGTTCTTTATGATCTAAAGGGTTTGCAAAGAGGGCTCAAACAATGCAAAATGGATGTTGCGTAAGCACACTGCAATGTGACCTATTCGACCCTATAATGGACTCAATGGAAAGAGGGTTTGAGAAGCAAATTCTGAAAATCTTAAACTCTAAGATCAATGTGTGATTGGGACTACAAACCACATTTGGGCCCCAACAAGTTGGCATCTCTACAATTTCCAGTAGGGTGCACAGTGGCCCATCTCAACCTTCTATGAGTAATTTCATCCCTGCAACACTATGAAACCCTCAAGGACTCATCCTTTGTTATTTCTAGGACCTCAATGAAGCATCCCACTACCTAACACGCCCACTATGTGACCATGGACATTAACACCAACGAGTATTATTCTTGTTATTTAAAAGTTTGTATCTTACTGTTATATACATAATTTAATTATTATTATAAAAAATATATATACATGTATATAAATGTATAAGATTAATGCATTCTAAATGTATAAGATTGGTATAATCTAGTTCATCTAAGATTTGAAGAAAAAATAAAAGAGCATTTAAACTTCATTAGTTAAGGTTCTCAAATAATTAAAAATTTAAATAACTCTTTATATTTATTTATTTTTGACAATGCACATACACAATCAAGGGATTCAATGGGTCACATATGTATCATAGGTGGAGAGGGATCAAATCTAAAAAATGTTTACACCTAGAAAGATTTGATTTGATTTCTCTTAGAAACTTGATAGATGAGGAATTAAAATAAATCTATACTGATTTATTATAAAGTCCAACAAACTTGTATTTTATTTTTTTTTTTTTTTTTAATATTTTATGTTACATTAACATCTCTTGTACATACTAACATGCACCCTATACATACTATCATGCACCCTCTCAACTCAATTAAGTTTACTCCTAATTTGAACACCATTGAATAGGACTTTTATCTTCAACTTGTATGTAATATTGATTATTTGTTTAGATTTTTAAAGGAAAAAACATTTTCCATCAATGTGGAGTTAATGGAGTGAAGCTTGAGAATCTCCATTAGTTAATTTAATGGCTTTAATATTAGATACAAATTATTGATTGATTAGTTAATCAATGCATTATATTTTCACTTGGTTGATTAATAAATGATTGATATTTGAAGACACGTTTTCAATGGATTGTTTAATTAATGCAAATATATTTGCATCGTGCAGAGGAATTTCTTCGCAAGACCATTTATGTTACTTGGGCAGGTAATACTTCCATTTTCTCGCACAGCTTATATTCGCAAATGTTGCCTCCGAGATGGTCAAATTATAGCATTTTGTAAAGGCGGATATTTAAGTAGAATTAACTTCCTTAAGGAATTTAGAAGCATATGCAAACACGAGGAATCAAACAGATCGAGTTTTGGCGGTTTGTTAAGCACCACAAAGAATCGGGTAGCCACTCCATATGGGCAGGGCAGACGTAGATATTTCAAGGAGAGCATATGACAGAGTTCTTCTGGCGAAGTTTAGAGATATTTAAGTTTGGTATATAATTCCCCACCATGTTTTCGATGTGCTTCCCCTGCCCAATCGACTTCGGAAACTTTAAAAGTGCAGCATAAATATTCAACACCCACAATCCTAGAGGTGCTTCATCTATATGAAAGATAAGCTACGATAGTTTTCATCTACAAAATCCTTCAAACATGTTGGACACCCATGTGTTGCTATATTAATAACAATAACGTCCGATACAATAGAGCAAGAATAAACACAGAACTAGGTTTAGCTTTAAGCTGATATTCGGTTGCCAAGATGATTTCAATTTGTTTCCCCCACATCGCCTCCTCATTCTTCATCGTTATCCAGGAAGGCAGACAAGAGTAGGACACTTATACCAGTGTAGCCACATTATATTTGGTGACTTAACCCTCCTCAATATCCTTTCTAGAAGACTATCTTCGGTATCAAGAAGTCGTTACTTCACGAAAGGATACAGTGTAGTGTTGATCAGCTTTCGCACACGTTTCCGAACACTTCATCCCTCCAACTTTTGAACCAGGATAATTCTCAGTGTTGAATGTCATGGTCATCAATGATGCAAGGGACCGTCGTAATATCGTTGTAGCTAAGGTTTGAACATGGAACATGGGTTATTAGCCAAACAACCCATCTCAGCCGCCACTAGGCACAGCACAACCCAACAGGTGTTAGTACTTGTTCATTCTTTCAAAAAAACCAAACAATTAAAAAAAACATAGCAGCCAAATTTTGCTTTTTGCTTCAGTTGAATGAAGGAACTTCAAAGACGTTGATATAGATAAAAGTTTTTGCATAGGTAAAGGCAATGCAGCATTATTCCCAATACTATTTCATGATGCTCCATATCTCACCAGAAATCCCTGAGTTGATCATGCATTTTATCCTAATCACTCATTCGAGACAGGCACTTGTTATGACATCTCTAAGTTGATCATGCATTTTATCCTATTTACTCTTTCCACCTCCACACTCCGAAATCTCCAAGTTGATCAACCATTTTATCGTATTTACTCTTTCCACCTCCACACAAGCACTTGTTCTATAAATTTACAAGCCCCACCAAACCCTTCCAACCTGATCCGTCCCATATTCGTATGGCCATATAGTAGGTAATTATCTAAGTATATTTGTTATTATTCTCTCTCTCCCGCGCGTGGATCATAATTGAATTTAAGTGTATTATGAATCTCATTCAGAAGTCTTATTTGGCAAACTTTATCCAATTGGTCTTCCCAGTAAGATTAGTCATTCTTTCTGCAAAGAAGTGCCCCAAACACTTTCAAAAAATAAGGCAAGCATGCCCTTAAAAACTCATCTACAAAATATTTGAATCATGGCAGTGATCAAGGCCAGCAAAAAGCATACAAGCATAAAAGTTAATGGAATTTGGGAGTGTTGTAAATTGAGCGGCCTGTTAGCTTATAGATGGACAACTCTACTATTCCTGAGCTTGTGAGAACATCCTTGTAGCGAGATGTAATCAAAATTAAGCCATCAGAACAAAGGACATCCTTCATTGGTAAAAACGCAACCAGCCGGTCAGCATGATCTACATCATCTAGAATCATTAGAGCGTGAGAAGATTAAAGATATCTTCTGCCTCCTGAGCATTTATATGCCTTCGTCAACGATATCTATTTGCACATCCGACTGAGTCAAGCCCTTGAGAAGTTTGTTCTATAAGGAATTTAAATATCTTCTACCTGCCAAGATCGTAACTCTCCCGAGTCATGAAAAAGGTCCTCTGCATGGGATTTAAATATCTTCTACCTGCCGAAATCGAAACTCTCTTAAGTTTTCTCTGAATGGAATTTAAATATTTCTACCTGCCGAATTCAGAACTCTTTCTATTGAAGAATTTTTTTGGCTAGCGTTGTCTTTCCTATTCCACCAATCCCACAATCCCTAAAACCTATGCTTTCCCACTCTTGCTGCTGTAATGACACCGTCTTTTCAAATCCTTCTACTCTTTCATCTAGACAAGTTGGATACGTGGCCACACTCCATGTTGTTTGTCTGATCTTTTTAGGTAGCATCGCACAACCTTAGTCACTGGAAATTCACAACAAAACATTAGATGTATATCAATAGAACTTAGATTAATATATGCACAAGTAGAGAGTGGTAGCCCCTTACAGGTCTCAAGCTCAAAACCACATGTCATGGTGTTTGAGGATTGTATCTGCAGTTCTCTTCATCAATACTCAAGGGTTCGACCATACTATCCATATTTGCCTGCCCATCGAAGCTTGGAAGGCTTCACATTATAAAACACAGGAATAATTGTAGCCCCGGACTTCAATATAAATAAGAGCTCATCTAGACACCGTTTTAATTCTGCATACTTAGGAGCTCATATTTGGCCATCCAAAGTTTAAAAGATACAATTTAAGGTATTAATAATTATACAAGGTTACCTTAATATATCATCCATCTTTGATCATCTTTTTTAAACTCATCACTACCTGCAATGCTTTCACATAGCATCAATGTCATAGGGATTAAGTATCATCTGCATTACAGACTTGGCTACCTTGTATTTTTGCTGACTTCTGCACATGGAAAGTCTTTTGTACTTGCACATTTGCAATACATTATGTGCACATGCTTTAAAGGAGCCATTCTCAAGCCATTCTCAGTACAAAAGTAAAACATTCAACTACTGGAAACATTCTGCACAAGTACGGAATGCCAATTTTCTGAGAATATTCAGACATTTTAGTTTAGAGGACCACTTGGGTTATTTTTATTTTTTATATGAGATATCTTCTTGTGTATACATTGTTGG
>ML790536.1:993343-1004148 GCA_009831015.1 Picea engelmannii
CGATCGCCAGCTAGCAATGAACGGAAGGACACTCAATCTCTGCAATTAAAGCAGTTAATGAAAGCTCTTAATACTGAGGATGCGGAAGACAGGGAACAATGGATCTCTCACACATCGGCGGATACGAGAGGAAGCCCGAGGTGAAGACAGCAAGGCCGGGGGAACGAAGAACTAAATGAAAGTTATGAGGCGTCCTCCGGAAGCCCATACTCACTCACGTCGCTATGAATTCCCCCCCGATGATGAGCCCCACTCCTCAAAGAAGGAACGTGACACTCAGCAAAATTTTGATGCATGCTCAACATGTTCAGAGTCTAGATCAAGACCATCGGCCCCCCCTTGCTGGTAGTGAGAGTCTTTCTGGTAACCCTCTCTCAATCTAGTACCACCATTCAATTCGGGCCCTCATCCGAGATACCATGGCCCCTAGGCATGGATATCCTCCTGGTTACAGGCACAGATCTGGAACCCCTAGGGCTTCCACTTTGAGACATCTAGAGGAGAGGCATCCAAGATCTCGAGTACAGTAGGAGGCATATAATACTGCCATGAACTACGTAGCAAATACTCCCCAGCGATTCCAAAGAGCTCTGGATGAAGTGGAAGACACAGTTAGTGAGGAAAGGGAGATGATTATTGATTCTGAAATAGCTGAGACCACAATCCATTGGGTCCCAGATGTTGGACACACCAAAGGTAGGGACACTCGATATTGGAGGACCACAAAACTCTACTGGCACATCAAGACCTTCATGGGGCAATTGCTTCAAACAATGGAAGATGCTCAAAACACGGTCCAGCTGCAGCTCGATGGTCTTCACTTGATGGTTAGATAAATCCTCGCTCACCTCCCTCCGGCGCATCCGAATCGTCCTCCCCTCCTACAACTCGTCATCGGCATTCGAGGTACAATGAAGCTCGACTGGCAAATCCTCCGGCCTCTGTGGAGGGGCCCATGGCCCCATGAAATTTGGTACCTTAGTAGTCTTTAATTTTTGAAAATGATAGTTATAAGTAGACATAGGCATGGTATTTTCACTCGAACTCTGGTCTTTAAGTTTTTTTATCCTTTACAAACAGTATATTTGGTCGGATGATATCTACCTATGTTGTTGCTCTGGTTTCCCGAGTGGAAAGCCAGCAGCAAGGGTTTATGGACTGTATGATATGTTAAAAAATTAATAGAATCTTGCCTATGAACTTTACAAAAAAAAATAATGAAATTATTAAAGTGAATTTCCAAAGTTCTAAGAGGTATTAATGACGATCTCCACATGACAGACACAATCCAATGTGGATATACTTGTCTGATGTTACAAACTTCAACACTCACTCTTAGCGAGGAAGGTATTCTCCACCACTCCAAGTTTATCTCTGAAGAAGACAAACTTACCCTTCACTAGGGGTTTGGTGAGAATGTCTGCAACCTACTCATCTGTGGAGATGTATTGGAGCTTGACTGCTCCCTTCTAAACCCTGTCTGGGATGAAGTGATACCCGATCTCAATATGTTTGGACCTGTCATGGAATACTGGATTCTCCGAGAGGTTGATGCAACTCTGATTATCACAGTATATCACTATAGGCTCCAACTCCTAATCAAATAAACCTGTAAGCAATTTACGAAGCCAAATTGCTTCGCAACTCTCCATACCCGTTGCCATATACTCTGCCTCTGCTAAACTAAGTGCAACTGACATCTGCCTCCTGCTGAACCATGAAATCAATGTTGATCCCAAGTTGAAGCAACACCCTAAGTTGTTTTTCCTGTCCATTGCACTTCCTAACCAATCTAAGTCTGTATACCCCTGCAGTTGTACTCCATCACTCCCAACATACCTGCGTCCATACTCCATTATAGCACGCAAGTACATGAGCACATGCTTCGCTGCTATCCAATGCACCTGCTATTAAATTATCGAGCTTGATTTAATATGCGGAATATTTCTTTAGTTTCTTCAACGCTTTAAACAAAATTTGAATTATCAACTAGCAAAATGGATACTCGAAAATGATGAACAGAAGTAGAAGAGGTACTCAAATAGAATCTCACACATGCACAAGATTTTACCTTGGAGAAACCCAAAAGGGGAGAAAACTCCAGCAAACAATCTTCCTTTAATTTGCAAATAATATGTAAGATCTTGTACAATAATCCACCATGAAAATACCTCACTGTATGACCAGCAAACAACAACTAATTCGCTACTGTTATAAACCTGACTTTACTAGCAAAAATCCTTTGTTGTACTTTTACACATGTAAGCTATATTTCCCTGCCTTTGTTGCTGATATAAACAACACTTATTCGTTGTCCTTGCTCACTGTGTATACAGCAGACTCATATGCTTGTTGCCCACTCTCAATCACCTGTAGACAGACCACTTTCCTTCACTCTTGCGCTGCATAGCAATTGTATGTAGAGGAGGGGTCAAACTCTGTATATGAAGGCGCTGGAAGGAGAGGAGAGTGGACTTTAATGAGTAAGAGTTTGCATGTCTATACAACTAGACTTTACAACTCAACTCGAATTAGAAACTTGACTTGTGACTCGACTTTGCATGACAACTCGCCCTTGATACTTGGCTTATGCATTGCATGCCACCTCAACATGCAACTCGACATTCAACTTGACATGCATGCAACTCGACATGCAACTCAACATGCATGCAACTCTGACATGCAACATGCAACATACAACTTGAGTTTGACAACTCAAACTAAACATGCAAATCGATTTTTACAACTGAGTTAGGCAACTCGAATTTCTTTTCATGGTGAATAATGTTACACATGCCAACGCACTAGATCAAAACATTTACATTATTTGCATAAGGAAGATTGTTTGTTTTTAGTTCATAGGAATTGTACATTCAACCTAACTTTTGCTAGATGCCTTGACTTTTGCTCATGGCTCACAAGGCTTGACTAGGCTCACAGAGGTTGTACGTTCCCCCTGACTTTTGCACTAGTCTATCTATGCTCACAGAGATTGTACGTTCCCCCTGGCTTTTGCACTAGACTGTCTATGCTCATAGAGGTTGTACGTTCCCCTGACTTTTGCATTTAGACTTACATCTTGACTTTTGTCTTAGACTTACAAGATTTCTTCCTTTGCCTTGGCTAGACTCACAAGATCATATAGCATCTCGTTTGTCCTAACTTTTGGTTTGACTCTCAGAGGTTGTACGTTCCCCCTGGCTTTTGTCAATACCTCACAAGACTGGTTGATTCTCCAAATCTCCCTGGCTAGCCTCAAGGTGGCCCACATGGCCTCTCATTGGAGAATGACTGTCAATGCTGCCAAATTTAACACTTGCCTAGGTTCCACCATGAACTGGCTCAAGGTGTTCACAACAAAGCAAATATCCGGCTTGGTGTTGACCAGATACATCAAGGAACCAATCAGCTGCCTATACAAAGTGGGATCCACCAACTCTGAATCCGAAGCACTCAGCTTCTTCAGAATGGTGATCATAGGTGTAGTCATAGGCTTGCAATCCCCCATCCTGATTCTCCTCAGAATGTCCACTGCATACTTCCCCTGTCCAAGGAAGATCTCGTTTGGCTGCTGCCACACCTCCAACCCCAAGAAGTAATGCATCAAGCCGATGTCCATCTCAAACTCTGAACCAAACCCTACAAAAGGATATTACACAGCTAAGATGGGCTACTCAATGGCCTTTGTCCCCAGACCAGGTGAGGGAATATGTTGGTGGGGGGATATATGGAAGATTAAGGCACCACCAAAAACCAAAGTTTGTATGTGTCTTGTGCTATCTAACAAAGTTTTGACTTGGGACAACCTTTAGAAAAGAACCTGGCAAGGCCTTAATATCTATCTTCTCTGTAAGGAAAATGGAGAGAGCATACATCTCTTCCTTGATTATCATTTCTCAAGAGTTGCGTGGGATACAGTAAAGAGTCAAGACAGTCACTGGTGGTAAGGGGAGCTGGCAAGGCAACTCAGTGGAAAGAGCCTTGGACAGATGGAAGGAGGATAAGGAGGTGGCAGAGCATCCAGCACTTCCAGCAGTAGTCCTCTGTACAATATGGTTGGCTAGAAACAAAGCAACTTTTTCTGATGAAAAATCCACTGCTCTTCAAGCTCTATACAGGATCAGGTACGTTTAAGATGGACTTCCAAGAGTAAGTATCAAAAGGAAGATAAGACAGGTAGGGGAAGTAAAAATTGACAGATCTTTTCCATGGGGCTACTTTGATGGAGGTTCCAAAGGAAAGCCTAGACTCTGTGGGGCAGGGAATGTACTCTACCTTTCAGAGGGACATAATATAACATTTTATTGTGGTCTTGGTTAGGGCACTAATAACTGGGCAGAGATTCAGGCTGTATACATTCTATTGGCAGTAGCAAAGGAAAGGCAGGTGGAGGACCTCCAAATCTTTGGGGACTCGAAGCTAGTAACAAAAGTACCTTAGGGACAGACCTGTAGGATATAACACACAGACAGGCCTTTCTTCAATCAGAAAATATCCCTCCAATAACTTGGGATCTTACTATGTTTGTAATCTGTGGTGAACCTGCCAATATCCAGCTTAGTTACCAAAGATCCTCTGTGATCATCAAGTGAACTAAAGACAACCATATACTCCTTGAGGCATAAAGGTGTGAGAGACATCCCAAGTTGGACATATATAAAACATTTGGAGGTCTCGAATGACTTTTGTGGGCAGATTATGGCTCATCTGTCGTGTCCCCTCCCAGCTGACCCCCGGAGGGGAGGAACGCACTAGCTTAGGGGGATCCCCGTAAGCCACAGTCCCCAAAAGGAGGGGAGCCACAGATACAGAAACAAAGGAGAAATTGGTTGAGCCGACTTTAACTACAAGAATATGAGAGCCGACCTGATCATTCGCCAAAAAGGAGAGCCGACTTTACTAGTGGGAGAAATCCATCATGAGGAAAGAGTGTAAATAAAGGAGGAAGCTCATTTGGATAAGGACAACTCAAATTTGATTGGTGATTCTATCTGAAATTGGGAGGCGCTGCCTCTGTCCTATATCGGGTTGCTTAACCCCTTTCCTTGGCCGAGTTTCGGTGGGTCTCTCACCCTAGGTCAGCACAGTTGTACCCTGTTTCAGTTAGTGGCTGTGGGATATCATACACTGAGGAAGATTGCTGGATAATAGTTACAAAGGGCCGAGTTCTGTCTTATCTCAGATCTGTCTCAGGATTGGAGGGGAGCCAAGCTCTGGTTCTATCATTTGAGGGGCCGAACCCCCTTATTTACTGCACAAACCTTGGAGATCGAGTACAGTAAGGTGGCAAACCCTACAGGAGGAGCGCGGCACTGTGGAGGGCCAGTCTAAACCAGGTTTACATGTATTATGGTAGAAACTAGGGTAAATTCTGTTGCAGAACTGTCATACTTAGCTGGTTAGTAAACTCTGTGTTAAACAGCAGCCTCACAAGAGGGTTTACTGCTGATTTCCATTGCAAATTTGGTGTATTGTTGGAGGACACTACTGCCGGTTTGTGCTACTATATCAGACATTACTACTTGTGGTTATTATCGCTATTATTACTGGTATTCATCACTGTCATTACTGCTGGTTCTATACAAGTTCACTTCTGGTTGAATACTGTTCAAGTAGTGCTGTTAGAAGACCATTATTGTTCACTGGGAAATCAGGTATTACCTGTTGTTATTGCTGTTAATAACTGTCTGGTGTAAAACTGTTGTATAATTACCCTGTTTACCAGCTGCCCTAAGACCCTAGAAACCCTAGGGTTATTACAGAGGACAATTTTAAATTATTTCACCGGTACACAATAGTTAGGGTGTAAGACGGAGATTGCAAATCAACTTTTGGAATGATGACACTACACTTTCAAGAAATATAAAGGAAAAAGGTAACGAAAGCATCCTGGCAACACTATCACTGTCAAGAAGTTTTCTATGCAGATACAACACACAAGTAGCTATTCATAGCCAATGTTATCAGAAGTGGACTGGTTACTGAACCAGTGAACCTCAAAAATCAGAATCAAACCAGAATCTGTAAAATACCGGACAGAAAAACCAGTCAACCAAAAAATATATAAAATATTCATGTTACATCCATGTGGAATCCAAAGTTCAAACCATTAGACACAAATATGGAAAGTTTAGGGTTTAACAGTTGAGCTTTTTTCCGTACAATGTTGTATGGAACCGGCAGGTTCAGTCATGGAATTGGCCAGTTTTGTACGGAACTGGTCATTTCCAGTTTGAATGGCCGGTTACAATTGGAAACCCCCGGAACCAATCAGATCAGCAGGTTAAACTGGTTTTCTGATAACATTGTTCACAGCAAGATGAACAAGGAACCTTTGAGCAATCAAGACAAGGAGCAGATATCAATGAGTCAATGGCCTGCCCTCTGTTAGGGACACGCATAGGAGGACAACTGGGATTTTACCATTAAAACGCCCTCTTTTGAGGGATTCTGTTGGATACTTTTGGGGAGGGTGTTTTAGAATCAATGTTATCAGAACCAACAAAATCAGACTGGAACAGGCCAGTTCATACCAGTCTGGTCTGAACCAGTGATCCAAACCAGTTTGAACCAGAAGTGAGCTGGGCCTGAACCGGTCAGAACTGGCCCGTTCAAGAACAGGTCAAGACTCAAAATCAACCAGTTTGACCAAATTTGTGCTAGTGCATCCTCATCCCCAAAACGAAGCCAAAAAAAACCTACAACTACCCTAAAACCTAATTTTTATATATTTAATGATGCACCCAAAAAACCTACAACTACCCTAAAACCTAATTTTTATATATTTAATGATGCACCCTCTCTTGTGGATGGACTTATCCAGACCCAAAAACCTAATTTTTATATATTTAATGATGCACCCTCTCTTGTGGATGGACTTATCCAGGATGACTTGCAGCCACTTCCACCTCCACAAGGTACAGACATTGGTGTTCGACCTTCAAGGGCATAGAATGAAAATGTCGAGTAGAAAATGTTGGAGGATCTAAATTCAGATGATTATGTAGTTTGATTTGATTGTATAATGTATGATTATTTTTGGACATTAGAGGCCATTTAGAGCCTTAACTTTTGTGTATTTTGGTTTAGATATCTATTGCATTGGGTAACATTTTGCTATATATAGCCTTACAATGCTTATATATATATATGAAAAAACTTTGCATATTTGGTGTCAAATGGTTTGAATTTATATTTGTTGATGATTGCAGCTTCATGAGACATTCTCCAGATCGTTCTCCTCTGGACTGAGTTGAGACATCTGTGAGAACACCCATGTGATAGGCTAATCGTACTCCTCTGGATTGAGTTGAGACGACTTGTGTTGGTATCTCGTTGTGCTCCTCTGGACTGAGTTGAGCTGACTTGAGATGGCTCTTCAGATGGTACTCCTATGGACTTAGTTGAGTTGATCTGTTGAGAGTGACGTCCCTGTGGTTGAGCACAGGTGGATGTGTCCCTAGTGGTTGAGCACTAGAGGATGTGAGAGATCCTTGCTATATTGTCTAAGAGTAAGATTTATTGTGTAACCCTAATTTTGTATTGTGAAGGGTACAAGTCGGCCCCACCATGTAAAGATAATTAATATTTGGTAAAAGATTAATTATATTTCYGAGTTGAACAAGTCGCCCCTATTGTGCCAATAGACATATCCATTTGAAGTGCTAGGTCATGTATAAATAAGAGAGTAGATCCYCATTGTGGATCACTCACTAACTCTTCATTGTAACCTTCTCTTAAGCTACTTGTACGGCTGAAGTGCGCACTCCTCTTATGCGCAACTTTTCTTGGTCATAGAAGCACCCTCTTGTGTGCTCTAGGGTTTATGGTGYGGGGGATCTTCTCTTGACTCTATAGCAAAGGATTGTTGGGTTTTTCMCTTGATTGAGAAGGGTTTTCCCAGGATAACTTCTTGTGTCTTGTGCATGGYTATTCTTCTTGTGATCTTGGTTACTGCAGCTAGTGTGTAGCTGCATTGTTTATGGTTAAGTTCMTGCTAAATTGAAAAAGAAACTACATGCTTGAGCTAACCATTCAAAAATTCAACATGGTTTCGGAGCAGTGTTCCTGAAAGAGCCATTGCACAAGCTTTGACCTCCTCCAACAAGCTAGTCGTCACCTTCTTACTGCAACTACAAAAACGACCCTCTCCATTTTCCTTGTCAAGCTAGTTTTAGCACCTTCCCCTTGAACATTGGGCCTAATTTTTGCACACATAGGTACGGCCTAGCTCAGTGCACCTCCTGCAACTCTCAGATTGCAAATCGGAGAAATTTTGATTTTCGGCCCTAAGGTTTCTGCAAAGTTTCGATTTCTAGGGTTTCTGCAAACCCTAGAACTTCACTGGGGTTCTTTTGACTATCTAAAGGCTTATTGTTGGCAGTCATAAGTCCAACGAAACCTAGGGTTTCTAGCCTAGCCTAGCCGTCGGGTTTTCTAGCCTAGACGTTAGGGTTTGTGAAGAATTTGCAAGTCGTGAGGAATAGAACCTTGGTGGAAAATAGGCTTGATGGATCAAGCAACTTCAGCTCCTGGAAGTGAAGACTACGCATCACTCTAGAAGAGAGTGACCTATTGAACTTGATAAAAGAAACTCTACCAGAAACAGCTACCGATGAAGAGAAGGCTAAATGGAAGACAGATGACATCAAAGCTAGAAAGATAATCATCTACTCAGTTAGAGATCATCTACTACCTCGCATCTCTACCTTGAAGACAGCTTATCTAATGTATGATGCGTTGAAAAAGATGTTTGAGAGCAACAACACTAATAGAGCTCTTACTTTGAAACACCAACTTCAAAATCTCAAAATGACGAAAGATGACACCACTACTACCTTCTTCATGAAGATTTCAGAGATCAGAGATCAGTTAGGTACCATTGGAGAAACCACAACAGACAGAGAACTTGCCATGATTACTCTCAATGCTCTTCCAAGCCATTGGGAATCATTCATTCAAAGTATCAGTGGAAGAGAAGTTTTACCTCAGTTTGATTGTCTATGGGAAGATTGCACTCAGGAAGAAATCAAACTTATAGCCAGAGGCGTGCAAGACTCCCATCATGATGACAATCAAGCCCTTGCTTCTCATGCAAGGAAACGGAACAGAAAAAATAAAAGAAGTTTCAACAAAGCATTTAAAGACAAGAAAACTTCAACAGCTCCAGGTCATGAACATAGAAAAGACTTATCAAAGATTCAATGTTTCAGATGTGACAAGTATGGACACATTGCGAGAAATTGTCCTAACAAGAAGAAAGGAAGACGCCTCCAGTGCCAATGTTGATTCAGAACCACCTCAGAGGGATGAAGACATAAAAGATGAAGCGTTCGTCTTCATTTCAACACTCTCAAGTACGGTTCCTACTGGCAGTGATATTTGGTTGATTGACAGTGGTGCTTCCAAGCACATGACTGGATATAGAGAACATCTTACAGATCTTGTAGAGAAAGAGTCTCGTCGGCATGTTGTACTTGGTGATAATGCCAGATATATTGCGAAGGGAGTTGGAACTTCTTCTTTCAAACTAGATTCTGACATACCACTTCAATTAAGTGAGGTACTATATGTACCTAGGATGAAAAGAAACCTTGTCTCTGCTTCTGCCTTAGAGGATAAAGGCTACAAGGTTACTTTCTTTGAAGGAAAAGTTCTTGCGTGGCACAAGAACGCACACATGGATTCTGCCCGGGTGATTGGTGTTCGAGAAAACAGTTTGTACAGATTCACTGTTCGACCAGTCCATGCCTTATTACATGATACTATCATCTTGAGCAAGCTATGGCACAGGAGACTTGCTCATTTACATTATAGAGCCCTTCCCGCTATGGGGAAGACGATGACAGGCCTTCCAGAGATACATATTGAGCATGATGGCGTTTACAGAGGTTGTGCTCTTGGCAAGAATGTCAAGGGGTCCTTTTCGGGCAGTGACAGTAGATCCAAGGGGATCTTGGACTTGATACATACAAATGTTTGTGGACCTATGTTTGTTGCTTCCTTGAGTGGATACTTGTACTATGTGCTCTTCATCGATGATCACTCTTGAAAGACGCGGATTTACTTCTTGAAGACCAAGGATGGAGTCCTTGCGAGATTTCAAGAGTTTAGAGATCAGGTTGAGAACCTAACCGAGAGAAAGATCAAGGTGTTGAGATCAGATAATCGAGGAGAGTATACCTCTAGGGATTTCAGTGATTTCTGTATTGAGGCAGGGATCAAGAGGGAGTACATCGTTCCTTGTAACCCTCAGCAAAATGGGGTTGCAGAGAGGAAGAACAGATCCATTGTTGAGGCAACCAAAGCAATGATACATGATCAGAATCTACCTATGATTCTGTGGGCAGAGGCATCCATGAAAGCTGTGTACGTTCAGAACAGGAGTCCTCATAAGACTCTGAAGAACATGACTCCCGAGGAAGCTTTCACCAGAGTGAAGCCTGAGGTTGGACACTTCAAGATATTTGGGTGTCCAATATACATTCATGTACCCAAGGAAAAGAGGATCAAGCAAGGCCCTTCAAGAAGAAAGGGTACATTTGTGGGGTACAATGAAACTTCGAAGGCATATCGGATCTACATCCCTGGTCAAAGACAGATCAAGGTTAGCAGAGATGTTACCTTTGAAGAAGAGATAGCCTTCCGAAGATCCAGAGAATCTCAGATGGATATTGACAGAGAGAAGAAAGAAGAGACATTACCTTCTCCCCCTTCAGCAGTTCAGAGGGAGACAGTTACTGATACAGTTGATCCCGTAGCTCCAGTTGATATTCACTAAGACATTGCAATAGGCCAGAAGAGGC
>ML790536.1:1004248-1031172 GCA_009831015.1 Picea engelmannii
CCCCCCTCTGCACTCCCCCGCATGGAAGAGTGTACATACTTCTGGGGTGTAAAGTATTCATGGGGTATAAACACGGCTGAAAGCAAGGACCTCTGAATCAAAAACATAATCAGGCTCGACAACCAACACACCCATGTTCGAATCCAATTGTCCAATGCAAGCAGAACTTCAGATATATAAAATCGGTCAAGACGTTTTGATATGGATGTTGGACCCACATGACCATTACACCAAGAAGGAGCCAGGATGTCTGGTTGTAAGTCAATCCGATCATGAGACATAAATAGATCAGTGAAGTAATCGACCAATGGGTCATTGGTCGTTGAGGCACCCCACACTTCACTGAGATTGGTAGTAAATTTTAAATCAACGGCGATGATCAGATTTTGAATGTCAAGTAGTCCATGAAGTTCCACTTTGTTCCAAAAGTCTTTCCTGTGTAGACAAGGGCCATAGATGTTGATAAAATTAATCGGCTTCTTGTTCCATTTGCAAGTTCCAGTGAGAAGAATCCCTCCACAACAAAGGACGGGTGCTAGATCAAATTTTGTGGAGTCCCACATAACTGCAAGACCTCTTGAGTTACCCAATGAGTAGACAGAGCAAGTAATCCAGTCTGGGCATAACTTATTGAGGAAGAACCTGGCTTTCTGCCCATCTACCAAAGTTTCCTGTAAGAAAATGATGTCTGGGGGGTGACGGGTGAGTAGTCGTCTGAAAGAAGAGGTTTTAAGGGGCCCTCCTACCCCTCTGATATTAAGGGAGAGAATGATCATTATTTGGCACGCGCTAGCGCTTTAATTCCTCTAAGCACCCCAATATCAGTTGATTGTGATGGAGAATCTGTGTTGGGAGATGTTTTATGCCCCTCTTTGCGCCGGGCACTTCTCGTTTTTATAGGCGAGTGAACATAGCCAAAGCCTTTGGACCAAGTGTGTTCTTGTTCTTAAGCCAGTTCAGTAGCTACTGAGTGATCCGAAGTCCCCTCCGCAGTAAGTGTCTTGTGAATCGATTTCCCCAGATAAGCAGATAGAGGGATGGGTGAGAGGACAACTTTATAAGGTGGGAGAAGTGAATCCACCAAGTTAGTGATTGTATTTTCCCCTGGCTGAGATTGACTAGTGCCAGGCAGGAATTGTAAAGAGTCTTGAATAGTGGGAACAAATTCTTGGTGCTCAGACTCCAATGAAGTAATAGGGGCAAGTCCGAGGTGGTTATCCTTGACGTGGAGGCCCTAGTGTTGGCTAAAGTCGAGGGAGTAGAGGCTGTGTTGGATGGGCTGTGGGGGATAGGAATAGAATGAGTTTCTAGTGATGAGCTCAAGTTAGAGGGTGCAGGAGTTATATGAGTGTTTGTGTTGGGAATCATAAGAGGGGAAGTAGGTGGAGCAAGTATGTCTTGCAGGGGAAGTGTAGGGAGGTGGTCTGTAAATGTGGCGGGTTGTGGGGGTATCAAAGTAGAGGAGGTGTGCAAATTAGGATTGCAGGTGGAATGTTATTGTGGGGGGGTAACAGGGCAGTGTGTAGGTAAGTGGTGGTTGGAACCAGGTGAGTGGGAAATAGGCAGCTGAGAAGTAGTCGAGTCCAGGTAATTTAATTCCCAAGATGAAAGAGAGTTAAAAAGAGGAGGGCAGATGTATTTAAGCTTACCAGTAATTGTGCCAGTATCAATTGTGTCTTCATAGGCTGGAATGTTCGGATAAATGGGGTGAGTATTTTTAGCTGGAGAGTCCATCCTGTTGGCTAGGTCAAGCATGGTTTCCTCATCTTGTTCCTCTTCAAAGTGACCTATGCAAGCCTTTCTGAGATGTCCCATTTTCCTACAGAGTGTGCATCTGAAGGGGATGCTAAGATAATCCAGCTTTTGTTTGATGAGATGACCTCTCCATTCAATGTCTATATTCTCTAAGAGTCTGTCGTGGATATCTATCTCCACCAAGACTTTTGCTAGTTTCTTATCTGAGATTTGAAGAGATTGATGCTCCACATAGATGTAGTTTCCCAATGCGTTGCCAATGGACTCCAATGATTTTTGGTTCCAGAAGTGTAATGGGAGTCCTGGAAGGAGGACCCATAAGTGTTTGTGTCTGAAGTAGTCTAGTGAAGGGTCGAAGTTGGTCCGCCAACGTTTGAGTATAAGGCTACCTCCGTCCAGTGTACAGAGGTGCTCAAGAATGTATGAGGAGTCCTTTGGAGATTTCAAGTGAAAACAAAGCCATCCACGAGTCAGATGGGTGATTTTCAGGTCATATCCCAACAATGGCCACCAGGTTGAGTGCACCCAAGGGGTGAGTTCAGATCGACAAAGATGCTTATAGGAGATTCGTCCCACTAATGCACAGAGACTAAGGGAGACAAAGTCCTCTAATCCGATATCATCCCCTAACACCATTTTTCTTTTTGTTTTTTTTTAAGTCCAGGCTCTGGTTTGTGGTTTTTGAGCTCCTAAATGACTAGAACCCGTCGGATGGTAGTGTGAAGTCAGACGCGAAGGTCTCCTTTGTGTTGCTGGAGATAAATCACTACGAGGGGTATGTGGGAGTGTAGGGGTATGCAGGAGTGGGGGGAGAGGTCTGGTGTCAGCTTGTGTTGTGGTCAGGGATGAAATCTGGTGAGTCGGGTTTGTATAAGAAGCTGAAAGAACAGTGGGTTCAATAGGAATAGTTTTTGGAGGAAGTGGTTGGTAGGAAGAGTGAGGGAAAGCAGGGGTTTGGGCGTCAGCGGAGGTAGGACAAAAATGGGAGGGCTCAGTCGCAGTATGAGCTCGTGATGCTAGTGTGTTTGTCATGGAGAAGAGGCCCTCATTGTTCCAGAGGGCCTCGTCAGCAACGCCCATTAGCGCACTGACTTCTTTCTCCAGCATTGTGTGAATCGAGGTAGAGTTAATCTTTTGGATGCCTGACAGTGTATGGCATAGTGATAATGTTGAGTGGAGTAGTACAGAGTGTTCAGACTAATGCTAGAAGGGGACTGTGCGAAGAGCAGTGGGAAGTGAGTAAAGGGGAGTGGGGACACAAGATGAGAGGCAAGGTCCACAACTTATCCAGGATGGTATTGTTGTTTCAGGGTGGAGTGTAGCAGGTGATGCTTGTTACCTGGTTCATCCATGGCTGCTACTTTCTATCACTATACATTCCCCACTCATTTAAACAATATTGTTGCTAAACATGTTTTTCTATAATATGTATATAGTAGTCCAAAATATTACCAGATTAATGTTTATGCTATATTTACTTTCATATAAATATTAATAGTTTTTTTTTATTGTGATTTTTAGATTTCAAGAATATTAAGAAAATTCTAGTGAATAAAGGACATGATAAACATAGAAGGAGCTATCCCAACAAGAACATGCATGAAATGTATATAATTGTTTATTTTTTATGAATAGTCAGAGAGTTTAATTATCACATGAAGTACTAATTAATTGTTTTGTTGTTGCAAAAAAACAAAATGGAACCCATTCAACACATAAAATGGGATGACAAGGTAAAAAATGGTCGATTACAAATTTTTTGAATACTTGCATTTTTCTTACTTAACATTTCATTTTGTTGTGATGTTTATATTCCAATTAATTTACAATTGTGCATGTATGTTTTCTAACATGCACTAATGTACAAAGAAGAGCCATTTGAACATTTGATTGACATTGGATTAAGTATGGGTTGTGTGTTTGTATTGGAGTATCAACAGTTAATTGAACAATTTATAAGTAGCTATGGTGTTTTACTTCCCTTATTTTATAATTAATGGAACAACAAGAAACCTTTATTTGTATCTATGATTTGTCATGACGTATGAAACTTGCAGGAAACAAAATATCGAGTGGAGCCAATATAATGTTTTTTGAGATATGAAATGAGGAATGTCTTCAAAAGAATGTGTATTGTTTATGGATCATTCACTACATTTCAATAACCCAAGCATAATATCACCTACAAGTGATGAAGAAATGAGGCATGCAAGCAACTCAAGCGATGACAACAATTTGAATGATGAACTAAAATTGAATGTTACAAGTTGTATATTTTGTAATGTTTGTCTGTGAAAATCAAACATTTTGTTTAGTGGACATATTCTCCCAATAGGATGACGACGGGTTATCAATAATTGTAACAATTATTTATTGACATTTTGATTATCATGGACTTTTATGTTGTCCCATTTTGTATGACAAAGGCTAACTTATTTGTATATAATAAAATGAGTTTCTTATTTATTGCAGTCTCCAATGTTGTAAAATGTTACATTGTCTATTAAATATATGGATGATTTACATTATCACAATGAACATACATGTAATAGTTGATATATTTGTTTCAACAACACAATACATTAATGCAATAATTATAGCTAAACAAATAATTAAAATATAAAATCAATATTATTATAAAAAATATTTGATTTTTTTTTTATGATTAATTGAAATTATATTTAAAAATCAAGAAGCTACATTTGCATATATGCAACATGTAAAAATATAACATTGAAATATATTGATACATTGTATTCATTTGACTTCAATGGTGTTGTTCACATATATCTGCGCATCGATGCATTTAAATGGTTGTTAAACATCAATGTTCTATACATGTTTAAATGCATCAATGCTAATAACTATCATAAATGCACTAGTGCTCCCAACAACAACAATGTCATTGTTTTCTACCACAATACCATTAACATTGTTATTACAGTTACCGTCACCATTACAAGGCTTTTGTAATATACCCATAATTATTTATATCTTAAGCATTTAATAATTAGCTGCTAGTTGGACTTATTTGCTGATGAAAACCTTTTATAGTAGAAAATAATGCAATTTATAAAATCCAGGAAAAAACACTACAAAGTTGCAAGACCTTGAATAATGGACAAGGAAACAAATTAAATCTTTTAAGATTGAATAAAAGAAAATAACTATAAAAACTACAAGATGTCAAGTGTAACTCTTGTTGACTTTAGAGCAATCTATTTGGTACCGAACAAAAAACTGTACACTGGAATAGGCAAATTCTCCAACACTATGATCATTTTATAAAACACAAAATTAAATGTAAGGACATGTAAAGTGTGCATTTAGCCTCAAAATGTAAGCTTGAAACTAATCAACCTCCATTAAAGTTGAGATGGGAAGTGCTTAGAATTCAATATTTTATGCACAACACCCATATCCTCTCCTCACCTCCAACTTTTATAATATGGTGATCCTTAAAGGTTTTGATTGATCACAATTCACAACAACTACTAAATATAGAATGTGGCTAATTTTCCAAATAATTTATAGACCTTACTTGTTTCAAGTTCATAGGTTGACGATGTACATAATATATTATGTACAAGTATTTCAAATTGCTTTCCTTCTCAACACATTGACTTCTCCTTTTTCCAATGTTGAATGAACCAAGTTTCAATGGCATAAAACTCCTTGACCTGATCATGAAGCTAAAAACAATTGTCAATAGTTCTTTTAACACTTTTCCCAATAAGTGAATTCATGTTATCGACTTACACTTGTTATATTCATTATATTGATAGGATGACATGAATTATTGGAAGTGACCCCAACTCTCTTCATTGTTTTTTTTGGGTGTGTAACTATGTCCTGAACACATTTCAACACAGGACAATCAAACTGAATTGCAGGTATGTACAATCTTATGATCAATGATCTTTCTAGCTATCAGTTGATTGATTTTATTGTTGATGCAACCCAACACAACAAAGTTTGATTTATAATCTTTCTTGTAAAAATTCAACTTTGATTAATTGAAGTCCAAAAGTAGATAAATGATAGAGTATTTCATTTTGTATTTTATTAACTTGGCTCACCTGTTTGCGGTGCTTTTTCCACTTTCTTGACCGTTTGTGATCCGGATTTTATGAGTGGAACGAAACGAATACAGATTATTAAAAGGTACTTAACACAAAATAACAAAGATACAGTAAAAATGGTTTTCTATTCAATAAGGAAATAAGCTGAAACTGTAAAATGCAGCGGAAACAAGCTTGTTGGAATGGTGGCGGCTTATCTCTAAGAAGAGATGTGATGGTTGCGCTCATTCGCAAGAAGATGATTAAAATGAGGCTCTGAAGGCCTTTTTTACAATAAACAGGGATGCCAAAAACCCTAGACATCCAAAAACCTAACCCTAGGAGATGAAGTGCCAAAGTCATGTGGGCCCTGTTTGGGTAAGTTAGTACATTAACTTCTCGGGGTCGTAACTTTTGCATACGATCTTCGTTTTAGGCGTGTGATAGCCCGTTGGAAAGGTATCGTCGAGGAGATTCATTTTGGGGGATGAATCATGTCAAAGGAAATTATTGAGAAGCTCGATCCCGAAAAACCTTCATTTAGGCCCTCAAAATGGCCCCGAAAGTTAAAAATTGCTAAAAATAGTAAATTGCCAAAATTGCCAAAAAACTGTTTTGAGCCAGTTGGAGAAGGTGGGTGGCCATAGATATCCACCTGGATCACTCCTCCCTCCTTAGGAAGAAATGGTCTCCATTGTGTTGAGGTCCCCCATCATATGAGGAAATTTCTATTGAATTTGGCCCCGGGTGAGCCACTTCCCTTGGTGCAGGAGTTGCCCTGCTTTGACGACTCGATAAAGCTGGATCCTTTGTTGTTGAGTGATCTTGATTTGTGTGTACACAATCTGATAATTGGATGTCTGTTGTATGCAATCAGGGTTGAGCTCTGTTGGTGTCAAATGTTCTGCTACTTCTGAGGTGTCCAATAATGGTGGGAAATAAGGGCGAAGGAGATCCACATTGAACACTGGGTGCAGGCTAAGGAAAGGAGGAATGTTGACCTGAAAAGCATTATCCCCAATGGCCTTGGTGATGGTGTACGTCCCATAACTAAGTGGGTGAAGCTTCCAATGGGGTCCTGTAAGACGTTCTTTCTGCAAGTGCAACCAAACTTTGTCGCCCACCTGAAACTTATGTGGCACCCGATGTTGATCATGGCGTTGTTTGTACTTGTCATTGGACTTCTGTAGGATATACTGAACCTATTGGCGGATGTGATAGATCCGCTCAATGAACCGGGTGGCATTGTCAACTTTAGCTGGAGCACAAGATGATTCGGTCGAGGTGACCGCAAGGGGAAGTGCAACATCTATGGGACCCAATGGTTGGAATCCCAACCCCACCTGAAAGGGGATGTGGCCGGTTGAGCTATGCAGGGCTCAGTTGTAGCTATGATGGACATAGGGAAGGCTCTCATCCCATGTGCGAGGGTGTTGTGAATTATACATGCGAAGCATATGCACAATCATTCGATTTACGACCTCGGTTTGGCCATCTGTCTGAGGGTGGAAGGTCGTGGATTTGGTGAGCTTGGTCTCCAGCAGTGACCAGAGGCTCGACCAGAATGTGCTGAGAAATTGACTGTCCCGATCTGAGACAATGGTTTGTAGGATTCCAAAATGTACCCAGACTCGTTCAAAGAAGAGCTTGGCAGTGGCCTCTGTTGTGATGTTCTTCTTGCAGGGAACCAAAATCGCCATCTTAGAAAAGCGATCAACAACCACAAAAACACAGTCATTTCCTCGCTTGGTGGACGAGAGGCCCGACATGTAGTCCATTGAGATGGATTCCCATGGTCTGTCAGGAGTAGGAAGAGGGGTGTACATGCCCTGTTTCTTAGTGGTCAGTTTGGCAATCGCGTAGGCAGTGCAGGACCTGATATACTTGTTGACCTCCTGTCGAAGTTTCGGCCAGTAGAAATGTTTTTGTAATATTGCCACTATCTTTCCTACACTAAAGTGTCCTACCACCCGACTGTAGTGGGATTCCCAGATCAACTACATTCGCTCGCTTGATGGAACACATATATGGCCCAGACGACACAATAAACCATCCTGAAGATGGAAATTATCAACAACTGTGTTTGCCCCCAACATTTGGTAGGTGGTGGCAAAGTCTGGGTCTGTCTCATAGAGTTGGGGCCATCCATAGGTCTCATGGCCGCAAGCGTCTAGTACCATAGTGAGTGCCACGACTAGCGGTCTGCTAAGGCAATCAACGATGTGATTGGTGCTTCCTGTTTTATACTTGATGTTGAGGTGTAATTATTGTAAATATGTGGACCACTTTTGATGGCAGTCATTCTGCAATTTTCCTTATGTCTGCATGAACTGCAGTGGCTTATGATCAGTGTGCAATACTGTCTCCTTCCCAAGAATGTAGTGTCTCCATTGGCGATAGGCTTGCACAATGGAGTACATTTCTTTGTCGTAAGTAGGGTACTTACGAACAACATCTGATAGTGTCTCACTATGATAGGCCACGGGGTGGTCGTGCTGAGTGAGAACGACACCCACAACATAGTCGGAAGCATCTGTCTCGATCTCAAAGGGTTGATGCAGGTTTGGGAGTGAAAGTACCGAGGCTGAGCACAAGCGCTGCTTCAAATCATCGAACGCTTGTTGTTGGGACTGACCCCACACAAATTTCGCCTTACCACCACCCCTGGTTATTTGGCTGAGGGCCCATGCAATATGGGAGAATCCTAACATGAACCTGTGGTAGAAATTGGCAAGGCCCAAGAAGCTCCGGAGATCAGTGAGTGTGGTTGGGGCTGGCCAGTCATGGATGACTTGAATCTTGGTTGGATCCATATGTACGCCATGTTGATCAACGATGTAGCCCAGGTAATGGACCCTGTCCATGTCGAAGGAGAATTTTTCCAAGTTGGTGTATAGCTTGTGTTGTCACAGGGTGTGCAGAACCTGCTAAATATGCTGCAAGTGTTTAGCCCAAGTCTTGTTGTAAATGAGAATGTCATCTAGATACACCACTACAAAATTATTGGTGAATTGTCGCAGGATATCATCCATCAACCTCATGAAAGTGGTTGCCGCATTTGTCAAACCAAAGGGCATGACCAACCATTCAAAAAGGCCTTCCTTTGACTTGAAGGCAGTCTTCCATACATCTGTATGTTCTATCAGGACCTGGTGGTCGCGAGACTTCGGATCAATCTTACTGAATTATTTGGCCCCCGTGAGTTGATCAAGGAGGTCGTCGATTCGGGGAATCGGGTACCGGTTTCTAACTATGATTTTATTCAGATCTCGGTAATCAATGCAGAGATGCCAGGTTCCATCTTTCTTCTGTACCAGCATGATTGGGATCCCGCAAGGTGATGAGATGGGACAGATGTGCCCCTTGTGGAGCAGTTCTTGGATCTGTTGCTTGATCTCCTCATTCTCTAACAGAGAGCGTCAATAGATTGGCCCATTGGGTAGCGGTGCGTCGGGGGTCAAATCGATGGGGTGCTTGACCTGACAGTGCAGAGGTACCCTGGTAGGTGAGGAGAAGATATCCGAGTATTCTTCCACGACCTTATCTACTTGCTTCTGCTGTGTGGAGAGGTCGGCCGCAAAGACCCTGGATTTGGTTGTGATCTTTCACTTTTTCTGAGAGTGAATCATGAAGAAGACAAACTTCCCCCTCTGAGAGATGACCCTCCTGCATTACTTAGCAGAGATCAAGGAAATAACACTAGGTGGGATAGCCTCGGGTATCCTGTACAATTTCATGTTCAAATTAATAATAACACTATAAGGCCTAAAATCATATACAACATGACGTTTCCATAAATAAGGTTGTCCCAAAAGAACATCACAAACTTCGAGAGGAGCAACATCACACAATACCTCGTCTTTGAAGGGCTTGATGCCATACGATAGTCGTCACTGTTGGCTAACGTAGAGATCACTTCCTTGGCGGAGCCATTAAATGGTGTAGGGTTGTGGGTGCAGTGTTGTCGACAGGGCCACCCACTTGATGACCTCTGCTGATATGAGGTTCTTTTGGCTACCGCTATCAACGATGAAGTGCAGCGGGGTGCCTTTTACCCACGTCTGTGAATGGAAGAGTCGCTCTCCTTCTTCTGGCTCGTCTAGTTCACTAGGTTGGAAATTGGTGGTAGCGACGGTGGCACTGGGTTCCGTGTCAATGATCCATCTTCCCCTTTCTAGTTCTGGCTTAGAGTCAAAACCCACATCTGATTCAGAGGGTTTCACTTTGGCCACCAGCGAGTGCCTTGAGCGGCAGTCAACAGTGTTATGCCAAGGGCTATTATGGAAGTTGCACCACTTCCCGGTATCTTTCATTGTCTTTCCGGTGTTCTTCTTTGCTTGCGGCTTGGACTAGTTGTCCTGATACTATCCATCTTTGCTCTGTCCTTTGTTCTGTGGGTTTGGGCCGCCCTTTCCTGGATTTTTTTCTGAGGGGTTCCTAGGCCCAAATTGTCGCGTCTTTTGTTTGAGCTTTTGCTCGATTTTGACGACATATCGATAGGCTGCACCCAAGGATGAGATGTCCAAAAATTCCATTTCGTTCTGGATGTATCTATGCAGAGCACAACGATACTTGAGCACCAGATGTCGCTCTGAATCTTTGATACCCAACTTGGTGCACAAGGTATGGAAGATATTTGTGAAATATGGCACTGCTTGGTCTCTTTCTTGCCGCAGTGTGGTCCATTTGGTATACAAGTCGTCATAAATTCCAACGGGGTAGTATTGTTCCTTAATAACATCCCTGAAGTATTCCCAGGTGGTTGTGACTATAAATAATGAGGGTTCCTCTGTTTCCTTTTGCTCACAGAAGGTTTCCCACCATTCTTTGACATGGGGAATGGCTTTGAGGAGTGCAAAAGTAATCTTTTCTCTATTCGAAAAGTTATGGACAGAAAAATACCCTTCTAGTAGATTCAACCACTTGTCTACAACATATGCATCTATCTGACCTTCAAATATAGGAATATCGAATTTATTTGTACCTTGAAGGGCGTGACGCCTCCGCTTGAAGAAAATGTGTCGCTTGTTGGTAGCCGCCGAAGGATTTGCGCGAAACTATCCATCATCTCGTTCCTCTGTTGCGTGAGGGCTTCCTCAATCAACAGTTTGAAAGGATCTCTTGTCCTGTCATATTTATTTTCTCCTGCCATGAGAGGTCGCTTGGGCGTGCAAGAGCTTTTTTCCTCAAGAGAAACAAGCTCGAGACCCAACTGTTTGTACTCCGACCTCGTTGGGGACATGCATTAAGACGATAAGGAGAAAACCGCTCTGATACCACTAATCTAGATTTTATGAGCGGAACGAAATGAATATAGATTATTAAAAGGTACTTAACACAAAATAACAGAGATACAGTAAAACTGGTTTTCTATTCAATAAGGAAACAAGCTTAAACTGTAAAATGCAGCGGAAACAAGCTTGCTGGAATGGTGGCGGCTTATCTTTGAGAAGAGATGTGATGGTTGCGCTCATTCGCAAGAAGATGATTACAATGAGGCTCTGAAGGCCTTTTTTACAATAAAAAGGAATGTCAAAAACCCTAGACATCCAAAAACCTAACCCTAGGAGATGAAGCGCAAAAAGTCATGTGGGCCCTGTTTGGGTAAGTTAGTACATTAACTTCCTGGGGTCGTAACTTTTGCATACGATCTCCGTTTTAGGTGTGTGATAGCCCGTTGGAAAGGTATCATCAAGGAGATTAATTTTGGGGGATCAATTATGTTGCAAGAAATCATTGAGAAGCTCAATCCTGAAAAACCTTCATTTAGGCCGTCAAAATGGCCTCGGAAGTTAAAAACTGCTAAAAATAGTAAATTGCCAAAATTGTCAGAAAACTGTTTTGAGCCAGTTGGAGAAGGTGGGTGGCCACTGATATCCACATGGATCAATCATCCCTCCTTAGGAAGCAATGGTCTCCATTGTGTTGAGGTCCCCCATTAGATGAGGAGATTTCTGTTGAATCTGGCCCCGGGTGAGCCACTTGCCTTGGTGCAGGAGTTGCCTTGCTTTGACGACTCGATAAAGATGGATCCTTAATTTATTGTCGAGTGCCCTTGATCTATGTGTCCACAATCTGATCATTGTATGCTTATTGTATGTAGTCGGGGTTGAGCTATGTTGGTGTCAGTTGTTCTGCTACTTATGAGGTGTCCAATAATGGTGGGAAATAAGGGCGAAGGAGATCCACATTGAACACTAGGTGCAAGCCAAGGAAAGGAGGAATGCTGAGCTGAAAAGAATTATCCCCCATAGCCTTGGTGATGGTGTAAGGCCCATAATGGAGTGGGCGAAGCTTCCGATGGGGTCCTATAAGGCATTCTTTCTGCAAGTGCAACCAAACTTTGTCGCCCACCTGAAACTTATGTGGCACCCGATGCTGATCATGGCATTGTTTGTACTTTTCATTGAACTTCTGTAGGATATCATGAACCTGTTGGAGGATGTACTGGATCCGCTCAATGAATCGGGTGGCTTTGTCACCTTCAGTTGGAGCAGGAGATGATTTGGTTGAGGTGACCGCAAGGGGAAGTGCAACATCTATGGGACCCAATGGTTGGAATCCCAACCCCACCTGAAAGGGGCTATGGTCGGTTGAACTATGCAGGGCTCAGTTGTAGCTATGTTGGACATAGGGAAGGCTCTCATCCCATGTGCAAGGGTGTTGTGAATTATATATGTGAAGGATATGCACAATCATTCGATTTACGACTTGGGTGTCCAGCAGTGACCAGAGGCTAGACTAGAATGTGCTGAGAAATCGACTGTCTTGATCTGAGACAATGGTTTGTGGGATTCCAAAATGTACCCAGACTCGTTCAAAGAAGAGCTTGGCAGTGGCCTCTGCTACGATGTTCTTATTACAGGGATCCAAAATCACCATATTAGAAAAGCGATCAACAACCACAAAAACACAGTCGTTTCCCCGCTTGGTGGACGGGAGGCCCGACATGTAGTCCATTGAGATGGATTCCCATGGTCTGTCAGGAGTAGGAAGAGGGGTGTACAGGCCTTGTTTCTTAGTGATCGGTTTAGCAATCGCACAGGCAGTGCATGACCTGATATACTTGCTGACCTCCTGTCGAAGATTCGGCCAGTAGAAATGTTTCTGTAGCATCGCCACTGTCTTTTCGATGCCGAAGTGTTCTGCCACCCAACTGTAGTGGGCTTCCTAGATCATCTTCGCTCGCTCGCTTCATGGAACACAGATATGGCCTAGACAACACAACAACCCATCCTGAAGATGGAAATTATCGACAACTGGGTTTTCCCCCAACATTTGGTAGGTGGTGGCGAAGTTTGGGTCTGTCTCATAGAGTTGGGGCCATCCATAGGTCTCATGGCTGCAAGGGTCTAGCATTGTGGTGAGTGCTGCGACTGGCGGTCTGCCGAGGCAATCAACGACGCGATTTGTGCTTCCTGTTTTATACTTGATGTTGAGGTGGAATTGCTGCAAATATGTGGACCATTTTTTATGGCGGTCATTCTGCAATTTTCCTTGTGTCTGCATGAACTGCAGTGGCTTATGATCAGTGTGGATGACTGTCTCCTTCCCAAGAATGTAGTGTCTCCATTGGTGACATGCTTGCACAATGGAGTACATTTCTTTGTCGTAAGTAGGGTACTTACGAACAACATCTGATAGTGTCTCACTATGATAGGCCACGGGGTGGCCGTGTTGAGTGAGAACGACGCCCACAGCATAGTCAGAAGCATCTGTCTCAATCTCAAAGGGTTGTTGCAGGTTTGGGAGTGAAAGTACTGGAGCTGAGCACAAGCGTTGCTTCAAATAATCGAACGCTTGTTGTTGGGACCGACCCCACGCAAATTTCACCTTACCAACACCCCTGGTTATTTGGCCGAGGACTCATTCAATATGGGAGAATCCTAACACGAACCTGCGGTAGAAATTGGCAAGGCCTAAGAAGCTCCGGAGCTCAGTGAGTGTGGTTGGGGCTGGCCAGTCATGGATGACTTGGATCTTGGTTGGATCCACATGTACGCCACACTAATTAACGATGTAGCCTAGGTAATGGACCCTGTCCATGCTGAAGGAGCATTTTTCTAAGTTGGTGTATAGTTTGTGCTGTCACAGGGTGTGCAGAACCTGCTGAATATGCTACAAGTGTTCAGCCCAAGTCTTGCTGTAAATGAGAATGTCATCCAGATACACCACTAAAAATTATTTGTGAATGGTCACAGGATATCGTCCATCAACCTCATGAAAATGGCTGGCACATTTGTCAAACCAAAGGTCATGACCAACCATTCAAAAAGGCCTTCCTTTGACTTGAAGGCGGTCTTCCATACATCTGTCTATTATATCAGAACCTGGTGGTAGGTA
This sequence comes from Picea engelmannii, assembly GCA_009831015.1. NCBI lineage: Eukaryota > Viridiplantae > Streptophyta > Pinopsida > Pinales > Pinaceae > Picea > Picea engelmannii. The sequence continues at coordinate 1,018,408 of ML790536.1, forward strand.
GACTTTAGATCAATCTTACTGAAGTATTTGGCCCCCGTGAGTTGATCAAGGAGGTTGTCGATTCGAGGAATCGAGTACCAGTTTCTGACTGTGATTTTATTTAGAGCCCGGTAATCAATGCAGAGTCGCCAAGTTCCATATTTCTTCTGTACCAACACGATTGGGCTCCTGCAAGGTGATGAGCTGGGACGGATGTGCCCCTTGTGGAGTAGTTCTTAGATCTATCGCTTGATCTCCTCATTCTCTAACAGAGAGCGACGATAGACTAGCCCATTGGGTAGTGGTGCGTCGGGGTCAGATCGATGGGGTGCTTGACCTGACAGTGCAGAGGTACCCCGGTAGGTGAGGAGAAGATATCCGAGTATTCTTCCATGACCTTATCTACTTCCTTCTGCTTTGTGAAGAGGTCATCCGCAGAGACCCTGGATGTGGCAGTGATCTTTCACTTATTCTGAGAGAAAATCATGAAGAAGACAAACTTCCCCGTCCGAGAGATGACCTTCCTACATTGCTTAGCAGAGATCAAGGAAATAGCACTAGGTGGGACTGCCTCGGGTATCCTGTACAATTTCCTGTTCAAAGTAATAATAACACTACGAGGCCTAGGCTCATATACAACATGATGTTTGCATAAATAAGGTTGTCCCAAAAGAACATCACAAACTTCAAGAGGAGAAACATCACACAATACCTCATCTTTGAAGGGCTTGATGTCGTACGATAGTCAACACTGTTGGTTGACGCGGAGATCGCTTCCTTGGCGGAGCCATCCAATGGTGTAGGGTTGTGGGTGTGGTGTTGTCGACAGGGCCAGCCGCTTGATGAACTCTGCTGAGATGAGGTTCTTCTGGCTACCACTATCAACAATGAAGTACAGTGGGGTGCCTTTTACCCACCTCTGTGAATGAAAGAGGTGCTCTTCTTCTTCTGGCTCATCTGGTTCACCGGGTTGGAGCTTGGTGGTAGCGACAGTGGCACTGGGTTTCGCGTCAATGATCCGTCTTCCCCTTTCTGGTTCTGGCTCAGATTTAGAACTCGCATCTGATTCAGAGGCTTTCACTTCGGCCACCAACAACTGCTCTGAGCGACAATTAACAGTGTTATGCCAAGGGCTCTTATGGAAGTCGCACCACTTCCCGATATCTTTCTTTGTCTTTCTGGTATCCTTCTTTGCTTGCGGCTTGGACTGGTTGTCCTGATACTATCCATCTTTGCTCTGTCCTTTGTTCTGTGGGTTGGGGCTGCCCTTTCCTGGCTTTTGTTGTGAGGGGTTCCCAGGCCCAAATTGTCGCATCTTTTGTTTGAGCTTCTACTCGATTTTGATGACATATCGATAGGCCGTGCCCAAGGATGAGATGTCCAGAAATTCCATTTCGGTCTAGATGTATCTATGCAGATCACTACGATACTTGAGCACCAGATGTCGCTCTGAATCTTTGATACCCAGCTTGGTGTGCAAGGTATGGAAGATATTTGTGAAATCTGGCACTGCTTGGTCTCTTTCTTGCCGCAGTGTGGTCCATTTGGTATACAAGTCATCATAACTTCCGATAGGGTAGTATTGTTCCTTAATAACATCCCTTAAGGATTCCCAGGTGGCCGTGACTGTAAATAATGAGGGTTCCTCTGTTTCCTTTTGCTCACAGAAGGTTTCCCACCAATCCTTGACATGGGGAACGGCTTTGAGGAGCGCAAAAGTAATATTTTCTCTATTCAAAAAGTTATGGACAGAAAAATACCCTTCTAGTAGATTCAACCACTTGTCTACATCATTTGCGTCTATCTGACCTTCAAATATAGGAATATCGAATTTTATTTGTATCTTGAAGGGGGTGACATCTCCGCTCGAAGAAGATGCATCACCTGTTGGTAGTCGCCGAAGGATTTGTGCGAAACTATCCATCATCTTGTTCCTTTGTTGCGTGAGGGCTTCCTCAATCAACAATTTGAAAGGATCTCTTGTCCCGTCATATTTATTTTCTCCTGCCATGAGAGGTCGCTTGGGCGTGTGAGAGATTTTGTCCTCAAGAGAAACAAGCTCGAGACCCAACTCTTTGTACTCCGACCTCGTTGGGGACATGCATTAAGACGACAAGGAGCAGACCGCTCTGATACCACTAATCTGGATTTTATGAGCGGAACGAAATGAATACAGATTATTAAAAGGTACTTAACACAAAATAACAGAGATACAATAAAACTGGTTTTCTATTCAATAAGGAAATAAGCTGAAACTGTAAAATGCAACGGAAACAAGCTTGTTGGAATGGTGGTGGCTTATCTCTGAGAAGAGATGTGATGGTTGCGCTCATTCGCAAGAAGATGATTACAACGAGGCTCTGAAGGCCTTTTTTACAATAAACAGGAATGCCAAAAACCCTAGACATCCAAAAACCTAACCCTAGGAGATGAAGCACCAAAAGTCATGTGGGCCCCGTTTGGGTAAGTTAGTATATTAACTTCCCGGGGTCGTAACTTTTGCATACGATCTTTGTTTTAGGCGTGTGATAGCTCATTGGAAAGGTATCGTCGAGGATATTCATTTTGGGGGCTCAATTATGTTGTAGGGAAACATTGAGAAGTTCGATCCCGAAAAACCTTCATTTAGGCCCTCAAAATGGCCCCGAAAGTTAAAAACTGCTAAAAATAGTAAATTGCCAAAGTTGCCAAAAAACTGTTTTGAGCCAGTTGGAGAAGGTGGGTGGCCACCGATATCCACCTGGATCAGTTTGGTACACAACTACTTGTGGAAAAATACCGATAGTGAGTAAAACGTTCCATTTTAACTTAACTAAATTGAATTCCATCAACAATTTGGCACTAGAGTAACCCATGATAAAAAATTGTCATTTTCTTGTTCAACCTGAATAAAGTACCAATTGTATAAGAGGACCTTATCATCTTCCAAGTATCCATCATGTGTCCTCATCATCTATTTGTTGTCCAAAGTTACTCCATTCCTTTATAGACAACCCACAAACAACCTTGCATTTTTTTTTATTCAATCCAATCAAAGAAAACATAGGTTATACAATAGCTCCAAAAGACATGTTTCACAATCTCTTCCACTAACAATTATTCAAACTCAATACGAACAACTTGTTGCATGGAGTCTACCCATAACCTCCAAGCTTTAATGGAGGGCCAACCAACCCATAAATGATAACACTAAATTTGAATGCCACCTTCATTTTCCAAATGGACTCGCATCTTTTAATCCAAGTTCCAACATCCCATTTTGTCTCAAATCTCCCATTTCATATTTAATATTCAATATTTTTCAATTAGGATACTTGATCATAACGGTTTTTGGTGTCATAGTTCATGAATGCTTTATCATACTTCAACGCTAGTTCTAACTTGTAATCTTGAACAAGCAATGTTTTAGGAATTTCTACAAACTTCAAAAAAGACATTTTTCCAACTATTGGGGCATGGTGAATTCAATATTTTGCATTCTGGCCAAGTATGGAACAAGAATCTAATATGTTCTCCCATATGTGATATCCTCTCCTAGAAATTATTTTGCGTGTGAAAATTAGAAATGGGTCTAGTTGATCTCTTTTTGAAGGGAATGTAAAAAACGAGCAACTTGCAATTTCCCATGCTCTTCTTGGGTCTCTTAACCCCGAGAAGTTCTAGTTCTTATATTACGTGAGAATCTCTCAAGTCATATGCCACAAGATGAGGAATTTTAGATAATCCTCATTATTGTAATTCTCCACTAGTTCGTGGGTTTAGTTTGGGCACATATAGATAGGGGAAAATGGCAATGGAAATGTTGGTTCAATGGTAAATTCATAAGATATCTAATATCTTCATAATAAGAAAATGACCACCAAAAAAATACAGAGTAAAATCATGTCAACACAAGGTAATGTGGTTGGGGCCTTTGATGTCCAAATCATTGCCCAAATCTATAAATAGAACAATACCCAGGTCTAATACAATAGCGCCCAAGTTCAAATTTGTAATTTAAAATAAATGTAAGACATAAATTTACAGGGATTCTTGGCTCAAAAATTTGAGTTACAACACTTTTAATTTCCTACGTCGAGTAAAGATATACAAAATTACATACACAACAAGTATACATAGATTTATACACAGAGATAAACTTTAAAGAATTGAAACACAACATTCAAGCTGGAACACAAAATTTAAAACTTATCTATAGATAATTTTGCAGAACGAAAAATTAGCTGAGTGAGTTGTTTCCACCCAACCATAGGCAAATCAACAGTGGATGCCACCCCCTAGTCGGGCTATGATGCCACTAGGGTGAAGCATGGATAATAACTCTAAAACTCAAACTCAAATCACTGTTTTCTTCTACAAATTTCTTGATGAGAGAGTAACAGTAAGGCACCTACATACCTGCCCCATACAACACAAGGAGCAAATCCTTTTCTATTGTCCACTTTCTCAGAAAACTACTCCTTCTCATGCTATTCGATGTGTGCATAGAAGGTTCAGGCTGTTGTATCAAGATTCAACAAAGCTCTCCATGGTTTCTTGGATTTTTCTCAAGGCTACCAACTTCCATTCATGGTTGGTTGGTCTATCATGGTTTTGGCTCTCTTCCTCCCATGTCTAACTTCCCCAAACTCTTCTCCATCACTTTTTCCTAAAGGCCTCCTTCTCCCCATTCGATTTTTTTCTCATGCCTCATGGATAGAGAGTTCAAACTCAACTTCTCCTCCTAGCTCCAAGAATATAGGGGAGACAGTTTGCTAAAATTTAGGAGTTTGGCTTAGATTGAGGAGTTGGTTTCATCCACTCCTCTTAACTCATTTTTGCTTTGAATTTCAAATTTAAAAATGGGTGAGGGTTAAAGATAACATAAGGTAGGTGATTTACGCATAAACCTCTCCTTAGACCCCCTCACCTTTCCCCTCTTGTGGTATCATAGCCCCTATAGGCACTCAAGCTTAGATGATCATGGTCTTCTTCTTTAATAACTACAATACAAAAAGACGTACAATATCATACCATCGTTTATCTGATCCATGGAGTTAGTGTAGCAGATTTATAAAGCATCTGTGCAAATTATTTAAGCATTTAATTACAAACAATTCCAAGAGTAAAATTTGGGATATTACAACTTTATGGTGCAGATGGAGATGTATGCACCGATGCTTTTACATATATAATACACACCAATGCTTTCAAAATATATGATATGCATAGGTGCCTTAAAAATATAACACACATTGGTCCCTTAAAAATATGATACGCACTATTGTGCCTTAAGGATATAAGCACACCACTTAAAAAAACTATGTTAGAATCTTTAGTCACCCAACAAATTTAGTTATAGTGAACATCCATTAAAACCTCTGCTATCAGTAGTAGAGGTTTTAATGGAGTTTTTTTTTTATATATAATTTTGCTCAATCTTGTAACACTAAAAACCTTCGTTATGTAGTTTTTTCCTTATAGTGGGAGCAACTTAAGAGCTAACACTCCCTCTTTCTAAGGAAAATATTTTCACCAACACCAATCTTCTCTCTCTGAATCTAAACTAAACATGATTTATGCAAATTTGAATCTACTATAGTCTGGGAATAAATCATTGATCCCACTACATGTTCTTAACAAACCTAAGATGTGGTCCCAATATCTTGAACCTTCCCTCTTCAAAGGGCTTGACCACCAGTGAGTCTGAAGTAACATAACCTTAGACCATAAACAACCTACCAAACTCCATCATCCCTTGAGTCAACTTCACGGGCCATAATCTTTTCACACCACATCATAAGTTCTTTAGAATATCTTGCAAAGATAATCCCATCTATACACAAGACCAAGAAAAGTGAAAAATATGCACAAGTCTCACCCATCCTAAAATATCAAGCTCATAGTGCAAACAACAATCCACATAGGTCCTCCAACAAACTGTGAAAGTGGGTGTCTCACCCATGCACCTCAAAATCCCAGGCAACTAAAGAAAAACCCTCAACAAGATCAACTCCATCTTTTTGAGAGAATCTTATGGTAACTAGAGAAAGAGTCTTGTCAAGGTCAACTCTCTCTTTCTGAGAGAATCCAACAACCTTGTCCATGTACTCTTCACTAATCCCATTAGTTACAAGTTGGAATCAACCATTGATTCCATAATAAATTTTGACAATGTCTCCATGGTATCCCATCATTCCTTCTCTGCATGTGCTTCATCAAAACTGGATGGATTACCTAGCTTCTTATTGTCATGCATTAGAACATCATCTTGCACACCTCTAGCCTAAGTCCATGGACTTCCTAAACTACAATTACTGATAGTTCATTATTGTCCTTAAATCTATCATAAAAGAAACTAAAAGAAGAGTATTCTTCAAACCAAGAACAAACAACACACACTCAACTCAAGAGCATCAATTAAAGGCATTTATATGGAAATGGAAACCAATGTTTTCATATGAAAATTGGTATCATCACCCAACTCTATGTTCATTCTTCCCTCTTGATCCTGTAACTTGTTAAAGAGTTTCCTATTATAAGTCACATGTCTAGATTCCCACTATTTACATACCACCCAACACCTAACGTAGTTTCAGTAGATAAACAAGAGACCATGGAGAAAATGGTAATGGTCTCAAGATTGGATGCTAACTCGTTTACTCCAGCTATAGTGTTTGTACTCCCTGCAACCTATATTTTCTACTTAGTCTTCCATTTCTTCTTCTGTGGACATTGGCTAGCATAATCTCCTTCTTATCATGGCTTGATTCTTCCTTCTACCCTTACTGGATCCTTTCTTGCTTCCCTTCCCCATCCTCATGATGAGGGATAGGTCTTCTACTTCACCTTACTTGGTTGGACTAGATTCTAACCTTATATCTTCCTGCACAAATTTATCCAAAAGCTTCTCAAAAGATGGTAACTTTTCATGAACACAATTACCCTAGACAAAGATTTTCCAAGATGAAGTAAACTCATTCAAAATAATGGCACCAACTCCACATCCTCCACTTTTTCCCATATGGTAGCCAACCAATCTCTCAACGTTGTGATCATCTCCAAGTAGTTAGCCATAGAATCTGTGTCAGTCATGTGGATGGTTGAGAGCTTGTTTCTCAAGAGCATTTTCCTAGAGATGTTTACACTTTGGTACAATGTAATCAAAGCATCATACATCTCCTTTCCACTGTTCTTCTTTGCAATGTGATTTCCTTCATTGAATCAATAATGACTCTCTTTACCTTGGCCTCCTTTTCATTATGCTTAACCAATTTTTGGATTGGTAGGTGCAACAATCTCTTTCTCAACATGCTCCCAAAGCTCATTCTCTTCCAATGGCATTTGCAACTTGTACTTCTAAGGTGTAAAATTGGAAGCAACTTCCAACTAGTCACACTTTCTAAGATTGAGAGTAGTCATACCTACAAATTGGACACAAAATCAATAACGAATCAATTAGAACACACTTCTAGTGTTCAAACACTTATCCCAAGTGCAATAAGGTTTCACACCCAACAACCTATCATAAGCTAAGCACCTCTCCAAGCATGAAAAATTTGAAATATCCAACTCCTTGTTTGCTAAGAGAGCAATCTTAATCAAACCAATTTTGATAATATGTGGATATTTTTGAAATATGTACTTCAAAACACTTTAGAAATTTCACCTCATTTACTTGGGGCTCCCCATATCTACTTCATGAAACTTTTAGCCTCATGGTTCTAAAATATATATTACAACAACAAAGACTTCAATTCTATCCAACCTTTTCACTAGGCAAGCTCAATAGGATAGACACTGAAAAATGTACTTGAAGGAGAGATGAATATTACAATCATTAGGAAACAATCTCAACCAACACACATATTTGAAAATTACTTTTATAACAATAGATTTGTAATGACCTAAATCAATTTCTCAGCTTCATCTAGGCATGCTAAAACACATAACATTTTAGCATGGTTATCCCAATAAATTAGCTTATTAAAATGACAATGAAACTACTCATAAAAATGAGAAACCAAACATTGATTTTTAGATCCACAACATATAAATTTAGGACAATAATAGTACACTTCATATAGTACACAAATGTAGATAAAGTACAATATCTCAACTCTTACCAAGTTGGTACAACAAGTCCCTTCAACTCATCCCAAGCAAATACTTTCTAATTGCTTCCCAAATCTTGGTTAGGGAATCAACAATCAACATCAAACCATAACCAAAGACTAAGACCTAGCAAAGGATACACCAAGCTATCTAGCCACACCAAAGGTTCCACAACAAGCTAGCATCAACACCAACAAGTCCTCCATAGGATCTCCCACTAATCCACCCCACAAGCTATCAACGAGATCACCAAGTTTGTATCACACAAAATCCACTTGCATCACCTAAGCACAACTTGCATCTCACAAGTCTTTGCAAGCTCTTCAATTGCATCCCACAAGAAAAAGAACCCTCCTTCACACATGTATAAGTAGGTCCACAAGCAACCTCCAATGGAGCATCCTCCAAGCAAGACTCCCTTAAGCCAAGGGCTATACCTCGACTTGTGTGCCACATGGTCCTAATGCTACTATGGCCAAATGCCCTTCTTCCTTATACCTAATGCTCCTCCATAAGATAGCTCAACCTCTAATGCCAAGCAACCATCCCCCTAGAAGGTGTCAACTACCACATATGATAACTACCTCCACTAGAAGTGCACCTCCTATAAAACATATCCCAAGGACATAGATTCATCTATAGTAAACTATAAAAATGTCAATCAACCAAAATAATCTAAGGTACAACAAGGGGATAGGGTTTCACCATGTACCCCACATCACATGAAGTATACCCATAAAATGGTGTAAACACTTTTGGAACAACCTAAAGCTAATAGGTTCCTCCAAAATGTTTTCTCAATATGTAACAAAGGATTCCCAACAAACCATTTTTTCATGAATCTAAACATAAAAACATGTAGGGACATACATGCTTGTTATCTTCTTCTTTGGATTACTCTCAATTTCATTAAATAAGGAAAGTAACTTAAATTACTCACCTTCTTGTTAATCCATTTGAATGGTTTTATATTCCATAAAATAACTACTACTCTTGAAAAACCCTTAAAACTTTTAATAGATCAATTGTGTCTTTTCCAAATACTTTGACAAAGTTCTCTATGAACTCTTGGCTACATTCAGTCTCATGAAGTAACATTGTAAAGTTCTCTATGAACTCTTGGCTACATTCAGTCTCATGAAGTAACATTGTATTGAGACTTTCTATTATTCCATTTTCTTTTTTAAGGGGCACTTAGCATTGTTATATTGCAGAATAAGATTTTCCTTTTAAAGAATCTTTACCATTTAAGGGATGAACTTCCTTTAAAGTTTAACGAGAAATTGACCTTGTAGAAATATTATCAACTTTTCGTTGTTCCTAAATATTTTTCATCTCTTAGCTTATGTTATAACCTTAAAAATTTTTAAACTAAAGAATTTTTCTAAATGTTCTGTATGTATTTTATAGTTTAAATTTCAAAATAATTTTGGGTTAAATTCATATCATCTTTCATTAAATTCATCGTTAATGTCAATTTGTAAACATTCATGTTCCCTTTCAAATTATATTGTTCTACTACATTTTCTTAACTTAATATAATGTCCCTTGTTTTTAGTTTCTTGTTTTCATGTTCAAGTGTCTCATAAGCCAAAATATTCCGAAAACTACCTTTTTTCAAGAAATATAATTTCCTTATCTTCAAGGGTAACTTTGAAGAGTTGATCTTTGAAAAATTTGAAAAATAACGTCATTTTGAATTTCTTATGATGACATTGGCTTATATTTTCCCTCAATTATCATTCTTTATTGGTTTATATTTTTCATCAATTATCATTCTTATCATTCTTTAGTATTTTATATGTGTTAGTTTCAAAACTTTTTTCTCTCCTCATTTTTTTCTCATATTTTATTTGAGTATTATATTTTAATGGAAATATATTTTGGAATTTCTTGTAATGACATAGCTTACATTTTCCCTTAGAGGATTTCAAAACCTTGTTCTCTCCTCCATTTTTATTCCATATTTTTTGATTATTAGATTTTAATGTAATTAGATTTTTATAATATATATATATATATATATATATATATATATATATAATTTAACTGGCAATCTCAAATCTAATGGCCATGAGTATTATATGAGCCATTTTTATTCCATATTTTTTGATTATTAGATTTTAATGTAACTTTATACATCTAATATTTTTTTCATTTTTTTTTCAATGATTTAACGAGCAATCTCAAATCTAATGGCCATGAGTATTATATGAACGATATCCAAAGAAGATTTGCTTATAATTGATAGTTTTAACCTATTTAATGTTTCAATATTTTAACACAATTGATTATAATAAAGGTGTAGACAAATTCATTAAAAAACAACATTTACTTAAATGCCAAAATGAGCTATTTGAGAACCTACCCACATCATTGATAAAAGTTCAACCCATACTAACAATACAAATGACATTTGGGAAACTACCCACATCATTGATAAAAATTCAACCCATGCTAAACATAACAATACAAATGACATTTGGAAACTATTCATATCATTAATAAAAATTTAATCCATGTTAAATATAACAATACAAACATCACAAAAAATGGAATTCAAGATTAATGGCTAAGAACATGTGTTTCCTCTTTGGAGGTCAGAGGTTCAAATCAAGAGGGGTAGGATATGTACACCTAATTGACTTTAAGAGTCAAATCCCATCCCACAAACAAAGAAAAACTATGAAAAAATAGCCCATGAGCAAAATTTACCCCTAAAATCATCTTGAATACAACTCCTTAATCAAAATACTAAACCATAAACAAATTACTCATACACCAATTAAATTATTATTATTATTAAATACAACTCCTTCATCAAAATACCAAACCATAAACAAATTACTGACGTAATTGATAAAAATTCAACCGCATAGAACTCTATATAGAGGATCTAAATTCGGATGGTTATGTTTTATGATATAAAGTTTTAACGATTCAGAAGTAGTTAATGTAAGTTGCCGCAACTATCCAGTATTTGAACAGAAGCTCGCTTTTAAGCATGACCTAACCCACGCTGACCTCAGGGCTGGCCAGCTACGACTACAATTCAGTCAGTTTAGAGCGATACCGTCCTTCAGAAATTGAGGGGCGTGGTGATTCGATCAAATTGCAGAAGAGGGACGTGGACCGATGCACGAACTGCCAGGTCTGATGCTCTATTCCCAATTTGGAGAGATATGCAGACTACTTTTTATCCGTCTCTTTCATCTACTATTTTGAATACAAAGTAAAGGTCATATAACTGCACGCAAATGGGATTGTGTATATTGTTTGAGGCAAATGTAATTAGAATCCCAATTAACTGTCCTTGCTGTTGTCGAAGAAAAGAATTAGGTTTGAATGTACTCCCCGCTTCATTCCGAAACTTGGTCTTTTTTTTGAGGACGGATGGTATGGCAAGACTATGATGCATGCAAATGTAGGTTTCATGTTTTGCATCCACAACCAAATGGTCGATAGAGGGTTGCGCGTATATCTGCTTAATATAAACAGTAAACTGATAAAGAAGGGCATTTACTGTTAGAACGTTTCGGTGTTTCGCCAGGGATCTAAATGTTACTTAGCATAGCAAGATGCATAATGTGTATTTAATATTGTTCTCTGCATGCAATAAGTTTTATGTGTATCGCTGGAAGATCGCTGGAAGATCGCTGGAGCATAGTGTATTGCCATTATATTGAAGTCTGCTTGTTTTGTGAGCAACTACTAGATGTTTTCTATTTCTTTTGAATTTGAGATGGTGAAGCTCAAGGGTCACATGTAACTCTCTGCTTATTAGTTTGGGAGGTCTCTTTTTTGAGTTTGAGATGGTGAAGCTCAAGGGTCAAATGTATCTCTCTGCTTATTTGCTTGGGAGGTCTGTATTGGCCACTCATAAAATTTCAGTCATTATAGTTTATCCACTTACGATTTTACTCGTGGCATTCCATGTGACCAGGGACTTTCTGGAACTGGTAGACTCCAAACTGGAACTGCACCAGAACCAAGGAACAAAAATCCCAAAAAACTAGTAAAAAAAATATAAAATATTCAATTTTTTTTATTAAGGAATTATATATTCATGTACTTCAATATTGTTGAATTTTTGAATGGTTAGCTCAAGCATGTAGTTTCTTTTCAATTTAGCATGAACTTAACCATAAACAATGCAGCTACACACTAGTTGCAGTAACCAGGATCACAAGAAGAATAACCATGCACAAGACACAAGTTATCCTGGGAAAACCCTTCTCAATCAAGGGAAAAACCCATAAATTCTTTGCTATAGAGTCAAGAGAAGATCCCCCATACCATAAACCCTAGAGCACACAAGAGGGTGCTTCTATGACCAAGAAAAGTTGCACATAAGAGGAGTGCGCACTTCAGCCGTACAAGTAGCTTAAGAGAAGGTTACAATGAAGAGTGAGTGAGTGATCCACAATGGGGATCTACTCTCTTATTTATACATGACCTAGCACATCAAATGGATGTGTCTATTGGCACAATAGGGCGGACTTGTTCAACTCAAAAATATAATTAATCGTTTACCAAATATTAATTATCTTTACATGGTGGGGCCGATTTGTACCCTTCACAATACAAAATTAGGGTTACACAATAAATCTTACTCTTAGACAATATAGCAAGGATCTCTCACATCCTCTAGTGCTTAGCCACTAGGGACACGTCCACCTGTGCTCAGCCACA
>ML790537.1:0-13090 GCA_009831015.1 Picea engelmannii
ATGTTATGATCACTTTTAGGGAATTTGATAATACTGATGTTCAAAAGAACATGGTCTCAAACTCTTATCTAAATTTAGAGAGCTTGCTAAGATCCTACTAAGGAGCTCAGTAATTATTAAATAAAAAGTGCACTTCACATGAACAAGTGATGGAGAAAGAAATCATACACAAATAATATAAAAACCTTTTAAGAAATATGATAAAATTACATGGCCACAAAATCAAGGAAAAAATAACAATCATAATTTTTACAATGTTGCAACTAAAACTCGATTCCCTTTTATAAACATTGAATCTAAGGAAGAGGTTGAGGATATCGACTTCATCTATTATCATAAATTTGGGGTTTCTGGGAATAGATATGTTTGAGAGGCCAAGGAAACATGCTAGTCTTGTCCACACTTTCCCCAAATTGAACTCTAAAAGTGAAATGGTATCCCATAAAATTTAGAGTTTGAAAATGAAGAGATTTTAAATTGGCTTAAACTTAAAATGACTAGTTTACTATCAAGTTAGCTTAATGGCAATATTCACAATTTATAAGTGAACTATAATATAATAAATATTTTGTTCCACAAATTTTCATTTTCAAGCCAATCAAAAAAGATTCTCTGTAAATGATGACCACCTCCAAGGATTTTAATGTTGAAACATGTTCATTGTGTTTCTAATTTTATTCTACTTGCCATCATTAACAGGTGAGATTTCCCATCTAATGTGTTTCTAATTTTATTCTACTTGCCATCATTGTCTTTTTTAAGAACAAAGATGTGCAAAACTCATAGAAACTTCATCACCTTAGGGCGACTAGAGCACATAGCTTCGATAGTCCACTCTCAGAGATGAATCCAACACTTATTAAATCTTTATCAAACCTTGAATTGTATTATATAACCCCAATAATAGGGTTAGGGGAAGCATGAAAGCTAGCAACCTTCCAGTAAGTGGCTAAGTTGGTAATCAAGACAATATTTAATCATTGTTCATTGTGATAATAGTTTAACTTCATGTCATGAAGATAATCTAAAAGTAATGTTATAACCAACTACACCACTTAAACACAAATGTGACATTTAATAGTTAATTTATTTTATGACCATAATTAAATAAATATAATAAAATTGTGTAATAATAAAGCTCCAAAAAAATTTTGGTTGTATTCCAAAATTGAAATAATTAAATATATATTTTGGAATAATTAAATAAATAAATTAAACAACACAATTTTACTAATGGAGCAACAAACACATCTTAAATGAAAGTGTGATTGAAATCAAGGAAGGACAAATTGGAGAAACGTTAAACTACTTCTATAATTAAACATACTAATGAGAAGTAGAATGTTTATTTAACTAGCATATCCCTGAAGCGGGGAAAATGAAACGCCAAAAAAACCAAGTATTGTATGTTTTATGATCGTCATATTTAGTGAGAGAACAAACAATGAAAAAAGTGAAATAGATATCATCTAAAGCTATTTGTTACTCGAGATTGAATCATAATTTGTTATGAAAATGAAATAAAACAAAAAAAAACTTTTTTTTTCATCATTGATTCCTAGCACGTCTTGCATCTTAGAAACAATTTCACAATCAATTTGATATAGATGCTCAAGAAAAGAGATAATAAGTGTTAGACAATTCTCACCAATCTTTCACAACCCAAAGGGGCTGAAATAGAAAATACCCTTCAAGCTAAATTACTGGATATTCTTACAATATTTTGGAGATTCCAGGGCACCATTACACAAATTCCTACGATTTTCAACACCGAGAAACCTAAGGATCTTGTAAACCCTAGTCATGGCATCAACTCTAGAATCCAACAAATAAATCGAGTATCGAAGACAAGGTAACATGTTCAAGCAAAGTATAATTTTTCACAAACCCTATAAGTCGTAACTTTGAAATGCATTCCTGGGGTTGTTCAGGGTTGCATAATTTTTCACAACTAAACATTGGGTGAGATTTAAGTGTTGAACGTATTTGAAACAAAAAAGGAGTGAATGAAGAAGTGTATAAGTCATGATTGTGAGCTTGTGACATTCCTTGTTTAGATCAATAGTTGTAAACATGATATTGCTATGATATGGATTTTTGAACCACAACATTTAATGAAATTAGTTTAGTATAACTTTGACTATAGCCAATAGAGAGAATAGCATCTTACTAATAAAAAAAGAACTCATTTCCATAAATAGAACTTATAATCCATAACATCATTGTGTTTAAAGGAGTACATATAGGAGTGCATATATGATCCGAGAACACCAAGATGCTCAACTCTCACAAAAAACAATTAATAAATGAACTCTCACTAAAAACAATTAAAATTAAACTCTACATCTATAAACCTTCACAATTTGATGCAGGAGCATCGCCAACATCAAGCAAGCGTGGGACAATGCCAATGCATTTTGGCACAGGATAAATTGTTTGAAATGTTTTGAAGTTTGATGCGCCAAACATAAATGAAACAATTAAGAAAGGGCGTACTTGTAGATTGTAATCAAACCTTGAGCGTGCCGCTCTCGTCTGAAGGATTAAGAGGCATTTATGCTAGTAAATGTAAGTAGGTAGCTTTAAATTCTTAGATTAGACAGTTTTAGGAGCCGGAGGGTAAACGTATATAAACACCCTCACTTGTATTATTGTAATATTAGCAGCATAATCAATCAAGAGAGCATAGAGAAGAAGAAGCAGAAAGTTGTGTAGAAGAACCCATGTACAAAAATTCTGAGATTAATACATGAAGGTTGATTCAGACTCATGGTGTTCAAATACTTTATGTGTATGCATGACTGAATGTTATGCTCATGCTTGTTACTCTCTGTTATGCATTTTCTTTGATGCGTGAATGTATGATTTCATATTTAATGTCTGAAATCTGAAGAGAGGGAGAGTAAGGAATGAGTTTCAATTGTTTCTCTGTCTGAGCAAGAGTTTCCCTGCAAGGAGTGCAATGAAATTGTCTGCAAGGTGTGCATTGATAGAAGTCAGAGTTCATCTCTGCAAGCTCAGGAGGGATAACATTGTTCTCATTCTCACAGAAGTGCAAGTTAAGCACAAGATCCATGCAAAGTGTGCGTTGGTTGAGTAGAGTCTCAGTGTTTGCAACCTGAGGGAAGAATTGAAGGACTATTGTTGCAAAAAGAGTGCATGGAGTCTAAGAATACAAATACTTGGAGTGTATTTGAAGAAGTGCCGCAAGGAGTGCGCGCAAGAATTTTCCCCAAAGAACTTGAGGATTTTTCAAATCAAGCTCAGGAGGGATAGGATCTTCGAAGCTGTCGAAGAAAAGCTCAAGAGGTTTAGTACCTTGAAGCATTCAAAGGGGAGGTGTTGCAAAGTTACTTGCAGGCAGATAAATTCCAGTGAAGGAATATTGTGTTTGCTTCGCAAGAGTCATCAAGGAGGCATTAGACAGTTGGAATTCTCCGTGGAGAATTTGCGAAGTCCCGAGAGCCGTTGGATCATGCCGAGGAGCAGGGGAGTTATGGTTTAAAACCTTTGCACCAAGATTTGCGAGGTTGTGAAAGGCAAAGTCGCGAAAGAATCTAAGTCATCCGTTAGAAGGAGGACACATGTCGCGAGATCACCCGTATTGGGGATTCGGACATCGGAGGTCAGAAAGAGAAATCCTTCAACTTTGCGAGTGGAAAAGTCGCGAGAGAATCGCAGCCGTCCATCGGAGGAGGAAAGGTGGCAGAGATCAAGGGATCTCATGAACTCGGAGGTTTGCAAGGTGAGAGCCCAAAGATTGGGTGCTCCAAGTCGCGAGTGGTGAAATCGCGAGGAGCTAGGATAGTCATAGGATATGAGCCAACAGGGGTCATTGGATCACTCACAAAATCTCATTTCGGGGTTTCGTGGGTTGAAGAGCCGAAGGCTTAGCATCAAGATTCGCAAAGTCACGAAGTCTGAAACCCCAAAAAGGCGGGAAGTTCCATTGTGGGACCCACGTTGACGACATGTCGAAATTTCGACATTTCGGCATATCGAAGGTTAGGAAGTTGAGACTTTTGTCCCAAAAGTCTCGAAGTCGTGAATTACAATAAGGAGTAGCGAGGATTTCGGGATCTTGGCACTTCAGGTGTCGGGATACAAAGGAGGTAGTGCTTCGGGAAGCGAAGTCGCTAAGTGTCGAAGTTGGGCATAAGAGACACGTGGCATAACCACAAGGTAGGCCCAGGAAATAGATAGGCAGACACACATCACCTATTGGAAGGAGTCAACACTCTGCTGACTTCTCGCATCTCGTGGATTCACGAGATAAGAGCACAAGAGTTAGACATTGAAACTCGCGAAGTGGCGAGTTGTGAGAAGTGTGAAAGGGAGGTCAACCTTCGCTGACTTTCAAGTCTCGAAGGATCGCACAAGGAAGGAACGAGAGTTCAACCTTTGAACTCACGAAGCAGCAAGTAGCGAGAGGAGCTAGTGTTAAGCTTAGCCGGTGGTCATGTATGGAGGGCGCTGACAGAGGGGAGCTATACCCATTTTGTGATCTCAGGTATCGCAAGATTGGAAAAGAAGAGTCGGGAGCCTCGATTCACGAACTCGTGAGTTGCGAGTTGTGACAAGAATGATAATTTGACCTTGGTCACAGCGCTGTGGTCGCACAGAGAAAGGGGAGATTCCGCCTAGTGTTGTTCGCACAGGGAAGCTACCAAAAAGGACATGTGGATCGATAATTTGTGATTCCAGCAGGGAATCTAAAGAGCCGATTCGGCTCGAGGGAGATAAAGAACGATCCTATGAGCGAATCTCGGCCTGAGGGCTGATAGGTCTGCGTCACCTTGGTATCAGAGCTCATAAATATTTATTTGCTTTCTGTAGCAGAGAAAATAAAGATTCACCATGCCGCCGAGAAGAAGATACAGGCAAACACCCGATCCGCTAGAGGAGAGGGAAATGTCGAGAAGAAGGGGTAGGCAGATGCCTGATCCAGCCATGGAAAGAGAGATGCGTGACATACAGGCCAGACTCGAGGACATGGAGACAACACAGAGGTGCACATCCGATGTTGGAGATGTCAGTGAATCTGAAAGTGAAGATGAAGCTGGACATGAAGGAGAAGAAGTTACAATAGAAGATGCAGCAAATGAATGCCTGATTAGGGTTGTTGCAAAAATGGGTGCTAGAGTAAAAATGGACATTCCAGTATATGAGGGAAATCTGGATGTTGAGGAGCTTCTAGACTGGATTAGAGCTTTGGACACATATTTTGACTATGAAGATGTCGAGGAGGACAAAAAGGTCAAACATGTTGTCACAAGATTGAAAGGACATGCAACATTGTTGTGGGATGAGCTACAAGATGACAGAAGCTGCAAGGGAAAGCAGAAAATCAAGAGTTGGGATAGGATGATCGCAAAGATGAAGGTAAAATTCATTCCCAGGGACTACCAAATTATTTTGTTTCGAAGAATGCAGAATTTGAGACAGAAGCTAATGTGAGTGAAGGAATATACTGAAGAATTCTACAGACTGAACATTAGGGCAGGTCATCGTGAAAGTGATGATGAAAAGGTTTCCAGGTACATGAATGGTCTGAGATACGACATTCCGGATGAGATGAGCATGATGACCATCCAAACGGTGGAAGATTCTTATCAGATGGCTCTAAAAGCTAAAGAGAAGCTGAGTCGAAAACAAGGTCAAAGAGGCTGAGGTAGAAGTCAGCCCAGAGGTAAATTAGTTGCCCAGGATAGAAATCAAAAACCCAAGGAAGACTAGAAGAAACCTCATACTCAGACTGAGAGAGGTGGAACCTCACAGAGAGGGAAGCATACCAAACAGAGAGGTCAGTATGCTGATGGAAACATTTTTCCTCGTACCAGAGGTAGAGGAAGAGGAAGAGGTGGAGTGGTGAAATGCTTCACATGTGGAAAGGTCAGACATAAATCTTATGAGTGTCCAGACAAAAATAAATAAGGTGGTGAGACTCACATTGCTGAAGCACAGAGGCAGATTGTTGAGGCAGAAGATGCTGAAGGCAGAAGATCGTTGATGATGCGAAAAGTTCTCTTAGCACCAGAGAAGGAGGTGGAGAGTTCGGTCCAAAGGAACAGACTTTTTCGGATCGCTTGCAAGACCAAAGACTGGGCATGAAAAGTCATCATGGACAGTGGTAGCACAAATAATCTCATTTCTATAGAGATGGTAGAAAAGCTGGAGCTGGAGACGATTGAACATCCAAGCCCATATAGAGTTTCATGGCTACAAAAAGGACATCATGTAAATGTCACTAAACAATGTTTAGTTGATTTTAAAATAGGTGGGTATAAAGATGAAATGATCTGTGATGTTATTCCCATGGATGTTTGTCATCTATTGTTGGGTAGACCGTGGCAATATGACATAAATGTGATTCATGATGGGAGAAAGAACACATACACCCTAGAGAAGAATGGGAGAACTCACATGTTGTTGCCGATTAAGGACAAAGAGGTGAAACCTAAAGTAAGCAACGTTGTACTTCTCATGAGTGGTAAGGAACTTCTTACAGAGGTTAAGAAGAAGGAAGATCCAAAATTCATTGTGGTCAGGAAGCCTAAAATTGTTTTAACCAGTACAAGGGTGGATGATCTACCAGGGGAAATCCAAGAGTTACTGGAGGAATTTGTTGACATAGTAGTGGACAAATTACCTCGTTCGTTGCCACCGATCAGAAGTGTGAGTCATCATATTGATCTCATACCTGGAGCTAGTTTACCAAATAAAGCAACCTACAGATTGACACCGCAGGAGAATGAAGAAGTCAAAATACAGGTCCAGGATTTAATGGACAAAGGGTTGGTTAGAGAAAGCTTGAGTCTGTGTGTTGTTCCAACAATGCTCAGTCCGAAGAAAGACAGAGGCTGGAGGATGTGTACTGATTCGAGAGCGATCAAAAAGATAACCATCAGGTACATATTTCCACTGCCAAGAATGGATGATTTGATGGATTGCTTGAGTGGGGAGAATTTTTTTTCGAAGATTGATTTGAAAAGTGGATATCACCAGATTCATATGAGAGAAGGAGATGAATGGAAGACAGCCTTCAAGACTAACAAAGGGTTATATGAATGCCTTGTTATGTCGTTTGGCTTAACAAACGCACCAAGTACTTTCATGAGGTTGATGAACGAAGTCCTAAAGGAGTTCATCGGGAAATTTGTCATTGTGTATCTTGATGACATACTGATTTTCAGTAAAACGGAGGCAGAGCATCTGAAACATTTGGCTACAATGATGAAGAGGCTACAGCAAGAGAAGTTGTTGATAAACATGAAGAAAT
This sequence comes from Picea engelmannii, assembly GCA_009831015.1. Classification (NCBI taxonomy): domain Eukaryota; kingdom Viridiplantae; phylum Streptophyta; class Pinopsida; order Pinales; family Pinaceae; genus Picea; species Picea engelmannii. The sequence continues at coordinate 7,280 of ML790537.1, forward strand.
CCTCATTCATGAAGACAGAGCTCATTTATTTGGGGTTTGTTATTTCTGCAGATATGTTGAGGATGGATCCAGATAAGGTGGAGGTAATTAAGAATTGACCATCGCCAAAGAGTATATTTGAGGTTCGAAGTTTTCATGGATTGGCTAGTTTCTACTGGAAGTTCATTAGGAATTTCAGTGGAATTAGTGCACCGATGATGGACACAGTGAAGAAGAGACACAACTCTTTTCACTGGACAGAAGAAGCAGAGAAAAGCTTCAATTTGCTAAAAAGGAAAATCACAAAACAACCAATTTTGGTGTTGCCAAATTTTAAAAAGACATTTCAGGTAAAATGTGATGCAAGTGGATTTGCAATAGGGGCAGTCTTGAGCCAAGAAGACAGGTCGATAGCATACTTCAACGAGAAGTTGAATGAAGCGAAAGTGAAATACTCCACATATGACAAGGAGTTCTATGTTATTATTTAGGCATTGAAGAAATGGAGACACTATTTGATTCCTAAGGAGTTTGTCTTATACAGTGACAATCATGCTTTGCAATTTGTGACTCAACAGGAGAAGTTGAATCAAAGACATGTTAAATGGTTTGAATACATGCAGAACTTTACTTTTGTAACTAAGCATATTTCTGGAACTGCTAACAAGGTTGTTGATGCTTTGAGCAAGAAATGTTTGTTGTTGCAGGAGTTCAGAGTCAAAACACTGGGTTTTGATGATCTCAGGGACATGTACATAGATGATCCAGATTTTAAGGAAGCGTATGAAGTAGCTGAGAATCCAATTCTCAAGGACATAAGCCAATGGACAGAATACATGATCCAGGAAGGATTACTATTTAAGGGTAATCAACTTTGTATTCCAAAATGCTCCATGAGGGAGAATCTGTTGAAAGAGAAACACAGTGGAGGATTGGTCGGGCATTTCGGTCATGACAAGACATTCTCAAAGTTAAATGAGTCATATTTTTGGCCAGGAATGAGAGCGGACATCAAAAGATTCATGGACAGATGTAAAATTTGTCAACATTCAAAAGGGAAGAGGCAAAATACAGGCTTATATCAACCGTTACCCATACCTGAGAGGTCGTGAGATGCAGTAAGCATGGACTTTATATTGGGGCTGCCAAGAACATAAAGAGGGTTTGATTCAATCTTTGTGGTAGTGGATAGATTTTCTAAAATGGCACACTTCATACCGTGTCAGAAAACCAGTGACGCAACTCACATTGCGAATCTGTTTTTCAAAGAAGTCATTCGACTTCACGTCTTACCAAGGAGCATAGTTTCGGATCAAGACACCAAGTTTGTGGGACACTTCTGGAGAACCTTATGGAAAAAGATGGGAACAAACTTATCGTTCAGTTCAGCTTATCATCCTCAGACGGATGGAGAGACAGAAGTTGTGAACAGAAGTTTGGGAGACTTGTTGAGGAGCTTGGTGACAGAACACCACAGTCAATGGGATAATATTCTGCCACAGGCGGAATTTGCTTACAATGATTCAATCAACCGAAGCACAGGGCAGAGTCCATTCCAAATTGTTTATGGGACACAGCCAAGAGGAGTTTCTGAACTGAGGGATTCAGAACGAGATGAGATAAGAAGTGCTAGTGTAGAAGATTTTGCAGAAGCGATGAAGGAACTTCATAGCCAGGTGAAGGAGCGATTGAAAAACTCGAGCCAAGAGTATAAGAACAGAGCATATCAACACATGAGACAACTTCAATTTGAGTTTGGTGATTTGATTTTGGCACATCTGAGAAAGGAAAGGTTCCCGAAGGGGACATATAACAAACTGAAGATGAAGAAGATCGGACCATGTAAGGTCTTGAAGAAATTTGGGGCAAAAGATTATGAGATTGAATTACCTGATGGGATCGGAATTTCTCCGATATTCAACGTCTCAGATTTGTACCCATACGAAGCAGAAGCAGGTAGTGAACAACCAGAAGTTCAGTGGACTAAACAGATGCCAGTTGCAGAGAAGCCACATATGGAAAGCATACTGGACAAAAGAGTTAGCAAGAGGACCAGGAGAAAGGAATATTTTGAATACTTGGTCAAATGGAAGGGACACCCAGTTGAAGATGCCAGCTGGGAAAATGAAGCTGAAATCCAGAAGCATGGACAGACCGTGCGAAAGCTCATGGACAGGAGCCCATGAAAATTTTCATGCAAGGGAGTATGATGCAGGAGCATCGCCAACATCAAGCGAGCATGGGACAACGCCAACGCATTTTGGCACATGATAAATTGTTTGAAATGTTTTGAAGTTTGATGCACCAAACATAAATGAAACAATTAAGAAAGGGCATACTTGTAGATTGTAATCAGACCTTGAGCGTCTCGCTCTCGTCTGAAGGATTAAGAGGCATTTATGCTAGTAAATGTAAGTAGGCAGCTTTAAATTCTTAGATTATACAATTTTAGGAGCTGGAGGGAAAACGGATATAGACACCCTCACTTGTATCATTGTAATATTAGCAGCATAATCAATCAAGAGAGCATAGAGAAGAAGAAGAAGAAAGTTGTGTAGAAGAACCCATGTACAAAAATTCTGAGATTAATATATGAAGCTTGATTAAGACTCATGGTGTTCAAATACTTTTTGTGTATGCATGATTGAATGTTATGCTCATGCTTTTTACTCTCTATTATGCATTTGCTTTGATGCGTGAATGTATGATTTCATATTTAATGTCTGAAATATGAAGAGAGGGAGAGTAAGGAATGAGTTTCAATTGTTTCTCTGTCTGAGCAAGAGTTTTCTTGCAAGGAGTGCAGTGAAATTGTCTGCAAGTTGTGCATTGATAGAAGTCAGAGTTCGTCTCTGCAAGCTCATGAGGGATAACATTGTTCTCATTCTCCCAGAAGTGCAAGTTAAGCACACGAGTCATGCAAAGTGTGAACTGGCTGAGTAGAGTCTCAGTGTATTCAACTTGAGGGAAGAATTGAAGGACTGTTGCTGCAAAAGGAGTGCACATAGTCTAAGAATTCAAATACTTGGAGTGTATTTGAAGAAGTTCCGCAAGGAGTGCACGCAGGAATTTTCCCCAAAGAACTTGAGGATTTTTCAAATCAAGCTCAGGAAGGATAGGATCTTTGAAGCTGTCGAAGAAAATCTCAAGAGGTTTAGTACCTTGAAGCATTCAAAGGGGAGGTGTTGCAAAGTTACTTACAGGCAGATAAGTTCCAGCGAAGGAATATCGTGTTTGCTTTGCAAGAGTCGTTAAGGAGGCATTAGATGGTTAGAATTCTCCATGGAGAATTCGCGAAGTCCCGAGAGCTGTCGGATCGTGTAGAGGAGCAGGGGAGTTATGGTTTAAAACCTTTGCACCAATATTCGCAAGGTTGCAAAAGGCGAAGTCGTGAAACCACGAAAGAATCTAAGTCATCCATTAGAAGGAGGACATGTGTCGCAAGATCACCCGTATCGGGGATTCGGGCATCGAAGGTTAAAAAGAGAAATCCTTCAACTTCACGAGTGGCGAAGTCATGAGAGAATCACAACCGTCCATCAGAGGAGGATAGGTAGCAGAGATCAAGGGATCTCGCGAACTCGGAGGTTCGCAAGGTGAGAGCCCAAAGATTGGGTGCTCCAAGTCGCGAGTGGTGAAATCGCGAGGAGCTAGGACAGTCGTAGGATCTGAGCCAACAGGGGTCGTTGGATCACTCACGAAATCTCATTTCAAGGTTTCGTGGGTTGAAGAACCGAAAGCTTAGCATCAGGATTCGCGAAGTCGCGAAGTCTGAAACCCCCAAAAGGCGGGAAGTTTCGTTGTGGGACCCGCATTGACGACATGTCGGAATTTCGGCATTTCAGCATATCGACGGATAGGAAGTCGAGACTTTTGTCCCGAAAGTCCCGAAGTCACAAATTGCAATAAGGAGTAGCAAGGAGTTCGGGATCTCGACACTTCGGGTGTCAGGATACAAAGGAGGTAGCGCTTCGGGAAGCAAAGTCGCAAAGTGCCAAAGTTGGGCATAAGAGACACATGGCAGAACCACAAGGTGGGCCCGTGAAATAGACAGGCAGACACACGTCACCTATTGGAAGGAGTCAACACTCCGTTGACTTCTCGCGTCTCGGGGATTCACGAGATAAGAGCACAAGAGTTCAACATTGAAACTCGTGAAGTGGCAAGTTACGAGAAGTGAGAAAGGGAGGTCAACCTTTGCTGACTTTCAAGTCTCGAAGGATCGCACAAGGAAGGAACGAGAGTTCAACCTTTGAACTCACGAAGCGGCAAGTAGCGAGAGGAGCTAGCGTTAAGCTTAGCCGATGGTCACGCATGGAGGGCGCTGACAGAGGGGAGATATACCCATTTCATGATCTCAGGTATCGCAAGATTAGAAAAGAAGAGTCAGGAGCCTCGACTCACGAACTCGCGAGTTGCGAGTTGCGACAACCACCTTTGCAATTGGACCTTGGTCACAACGTTGTGGTCGCATGGAGAAAGGGGAGCTTGCACCTAGTGATGTTCGCACAGGGAAGCTACCAAAAAGGACCTATGGATTGATAATTTGTGATTGCAGCAGGGAATCTAAAGAGCCGATTCGGCTCGAGGGAGATAAAGAACGATCCTGTGAGAAGATCTCGGCCCGAGGGCCGATAGGTCTGCGTCACAATTGCTTGCAACGCTATACCAAAGAACACCACAGACATGATATAACAAAAGTTAGATGGAGTAAAATATTTATTTTGACATAAAAGCCATATCATCTAGCACTAATAGAAGCATAATTCAATATCCATACAAGGAGAACATATAATAAGCATGTCAGAAATGATTAGTAGATTCAAAATTGGCAACATCATTTTTTTTAATGATTCTCGTTATAATTTTCATGAAAAAATTGCAAACAAAATAATTCAATTCCACTATTTTTATAAATATATAAATGCATTGCAAGTGAGACCGGAGAAAATGCATTGTAGGATACACTTTCTCTATGGGAAAGGTCATGGTCTTACTAATCAATATAGAAAGGTTGGTCTTGAAAGGTCTTACCTAAGCTAGCTCTCCTTAGGCAAGTAAGGTCCTAGTCTTGAGCTCTACTTAGGTAGGCAAGGTCTTGATTGTGTCAGTCTTATTTGAGTTTAGGTATGGTCTTAGTCTTGAGCTCTACTAAGGTAGGTAAGGACTTGGTCCCAAGCTCTTCTTAAGCATTTAAGGAACTCACTGTATCAGTATTACTTGTGTGAAGGTAAGGTCCTTACTTGAGTAAAGTTAGCTTGGGAAAGACCAAGATGTGTCCAACAAGTTAATAATTTGTAATTAGAGCAATAATTCATGTCCACTTCCTTTTGTATGCCTTTGCTCCATTTTATTAAGTACATATCTCTTAATGGGTTGGAACTAATGACAAGGAGTGAGGAGTTTTCACCATTGAAACCAATATTCACGAGGGTTTAATGTAGTCATGGAAGCCTCCAAAAATAATGGTCAAGCATGCGATATATGCATAACACTACATGCACATACATAAGTAGATGAGAGTCTACTTCCATGTTCTCCTAAAAATCTTATTTACTCAGTACTTTAGGGTAACCATAAAACACTAAGTGATCAAACATGTAAAACAAGTATAAACACACATGGACCTAAGGCCAGTCCATGTTTTCATCAAAAACCTACCAATTGTTTTTGTCAACATAGTTAAGGACAAATGGTAACAATTTGGAGTTATCATTTTGAAAATTCATGTTTAAGTGTAGGTCTAACCTACAATTACAAAAAAGAGCACCTTGTAAGTTATGAAGCCTCTCCGAGAGCGATTTTTGTTTAAAAATGCATGGTTCATTGAAG
>ML790537.1:19874-33013 GCA_009831015.1 Picea engelmannii
ATACAAAATTAACTTGTATAGGAAAAATAATTATTAGACATTTTCCTTAAGACAAAAGGGGAAAAATAATTCTTCTTTCAGATAAAAAGGGAGTTCACGGATTTATATTCTGTAAGAACAAGACACAAGACAAAGTAGAAAATATAACATACAGTGGCTTTGTGTTTTGAAAATTATTGCATCATTAATATACTCCGAAGTTCTCCTTCCTCGAGAAGTTTTCTTCACTTTGAAGTTCACGTGTATAATCCTTGGTGTTTATGCATTTGTTGTTATTATGGTATTGCTTGTATTGGGTTTTCTAACACAAGTTTATAATTACCCTGAAAACACACCTAGAAAGTACAAAAGATTTAAATCAATAACAAAGGAGACCAATTAATCAATTGAACACAATTAATTGGGTAAGATTCAGTTTGAAGAACTAAAAGTTGTATTATAACCCCAATTTATGAAACATGTAAGGAGCAGTTGGACCATCATAATCATAAACATAATAAAGTCCAAATAAAATAGCTTGCTACCAACTTGTAATATTTGTGAATAACGGAGAATCCAAAATAAAAATAACTCATACTCATCATACATGTATGATATAGAGCTCCTTTGTAATGAAGAAATGACAATGATTTTGATTAAGATAAACAATTTGAGAGAAACTTTAGAGAAGCACACCCAACATTAGGAAAATACATATTATCATAAACCTAAAAGGTTGCAAGATTCCAACACCACCAGACCCGATTTGGCCCCTACAATGAACCCAAGCAACAACATAAACAAGAGCTCAGTTTAAATGGTGGTTACATCATGCTCAAAAACATTGTTATGAACAATTCCTTGAGGCTTTAAAATAAAGAGATTGAGAACAATAACTAGTGGCTTGCAGAAGCTGGTTCCAGTCCCATCTCTCTTCCTAGAGATCATCATAACATTAATGTCAGCCTTTGGCAGAAATACCTTATGAAGCAAAAGAAACATCATGAAGAAGAAATGTGCAAGCGGCCCCATATTGAACAATCGCAGTATGGAGTCGGTTGAGGATGGAGTCAGCGAAGGAACTAAAGAAAATCACTCCATCCTCTGCAATGCAAAATTCTTTGAAATAAAATCCATAAAATGTTATACTCTGTGGCTGCTCCATGGAAAGCCCCCGTGAGGCATCAAATTTTACTTCATAATGCAACACATAGAAAATGCAAACACAGTTGTTTAAATTTCGCGTCGCAGATATCGAATTTTAGGAACAACCCATCAATATTTGAACTCCATTCTTGAACCTTAACCTTATTTCAAACCAAGGTCCAGATCCAAAACAAGTCACAACTATGAAGGCATTTGTAACATAAAACCTTCCTTCCACACCCCAGAAGCCTATTCTGCGCCCCAACAAATCTCAGGCTCGAATCCCCCAACCACACCCAGGGTTCGGCCACATTAAACTACCTCAAATCCGCCATGAAAACCGACCCAAACCGAACATCCACCTTAAAAAACCCACAAAACTCCTCCCTAGCAATTACATCTGCAAAGCAATCAGAGTGCAATTCCTGTTGCTTAACAGAAGGTCTCGAGCTCAATTCCTGGTATTCCCATACCGTATTCTTAGAACGAATGTCCCAGAGCTTTATCTGACCATGCCTCGTTCTTCTCAAATAAAACATTAGGTATTATCACACATTAACCATCGTAGTTTGAGTCGATGAAGGAGAAGTGGATTGGCGAAGGCGAATAATGCACTTAACACTTGTTGATTGATTGGAAAAACACACATACGTGGCAATTGGTGACTCGTTGTGGATAGAGAAACCTCCCCCTATAGAACACCTTCGGCTTAATAATAAATAATCAAAACTAGACTTATCACATTGATTAAAAAAACACATAAAAAAGAAAACATGAAATGAAAATTCAAAATTGTATCAAGGAAAAAAGAATAAACATGAAATGAAAATTCAAAATAAACATGAAAAGAATAAACATGAAATGAAAATTCAAAATGGAATTCGAAAAAAATTTCAAAGAGGTGGAGCGTGTCCACTAAAGCAGGCTTTTTTCATGTTGGGAAATGTGCAGTAACGGTGAGAACTGTTGACAGCTATCAAAAAGCATAGTGGGTGGGAATCGTGGTAATGGTGGGACTGTTGACAGCTATCAAAAAGTACAGTGGGAATCGTGCATCAACGGTCGAGCAGCTCGTAGTGGGAATGCGATTAGAGGGGACTGGGACAAATCTATAAATGCGATTTGATATCCTCCGATGTCAGTGTTGTTTTTGAGATCGTGGGTGAGGCAGAGGAGGAAGGATTATTCGTTGGCTTGGAAGGGAGATAGAGAAAAGGATTAGGGTTTAATGTTGGAGAGGAGAAGGGAGACTCTCGCATGGCAAAGCATAGCATGTGATTGTGGCAGAGTAGAAGCATGAGATTTGTGGCCGGTTTTAATATTTGAGAGAAGGGAGAAGAAGGCAGAGTAGAAGCATGAGATTTGAGATAAGGGAGACCGTGGGTTGGAAGGGAGAAGAGGGTACAGTATAAGAGAAGAGAAAGCAAAAAAGAGCAGAGCAGAGAAGACATTTGTTATGGTTTTGTAGATTGACGACAAAGCATTATCATGCATTTCTTCACTTTTTGTTTGGTCTGGTTTTTAATTGTTCGTGTATTATTTTCCCATTTTTTCTTTTTCTATGGTTTGATTTTTTTTCATTTTCTTTTAGTTTGGATTTTCTCCTTTTGTTTTGTTTGTTGGGGTCAATCAAGAGGGCGATGTGTGCAGAGGCCAGAAGAGATGTGGGTGGGATGAGGCTTTTTGCTGCAGTGAGTTAATCAATCTGAGGAAGAGGAGTAGGTATATTGTATGGTTGAATTATAATTGTACTTATTTGTAATTTATTATTTATTGGTTTCATTTTAATAATGAATGCAGATAGAGAGAAAAACGCTCAAGTCTGGAGAGAGACGTAGATGCAGAGAAATTTCACGGGGTGAATGATTACATTCTTCCATCGTTCTGTTCTGGTGAAATATTCTTATCCTTATTCTCCATTTAGTTGGGTTAGTATATACAGTCGGGTTAGCATATACATACATCATTCTTAACTACCAGATTTTAGGCCAATAAAATTTGAGGTGTGGTTATGTCCATCTGAAACCCAGTTCCGACCATAAAAACCCTAATAATTTAATTGTTAAAATGGGTGTATAATTGGGGTTTTATTTTTTTTTCTGTTATTTCTCATTTCAGTTCTAGCACTCAATAATTTATTTATTAAAATGGTTAAAATGGGTGTATAATTAGGGTTTTATTTTTCTTTCCCTCATTTCTCATTACAGTTCTAATACTCAATAATTTATTTATTAAAATGGGTGTATAATTAGGACTTTATTTTTCTTTCCGTTATTTCTCATTTCAGTTCTAGTACTCAACCCTGAACCCAAAAATTTGTTGACAAGATATAATGAGTCCATTGTTTTCACTCGCGAGAGTGCTGTGTATACCAACCCATGTGTCGAGATGCCAGTTGGATCAAATGCAAGCCTTTCTAAAGTCAGACCTTGGGATTGTATTGTTCTAGCGCATGACAACTAAATAGGAAATTGTTTCCGTACTATGATTCGAGGTTGGCCCTTCCTGTTTGGCAATTACATTTACTTTTTCAATGTGAAGGTATTTTGCAGCACTAAGCCTGAAGAGCCAAGAGGGTATTTCATGCCCAGGACGACTTGTGCTAGATTTAGTTAGTCATCGTACTTGCATTAATATTCCATAGCATTCATAGATTGAGAGGAAGTACATTTCAGTAGCATTTGAATTCTTTATGGTTTTAGTGCCTGCGCACAACACCTCAGAAGTTTACGCTTCCCTGGTTTATAATTGAAGTGAAAGTTAGGGATTCGACAGCCCATATATTGCTGCAATTCTTTAGCTCATCAGCTTGGAAAGTCCATATGGATAGTCTAAGGAAGAGAGGTGAAGACATCTTGAGTAGGAGTGTTGAGAGAAAATATTATATGGTACTGTGCCAATCCTGAGAAGAGCCACTGTAAACTGTACTAACTTTCCGGTTTTCTAGTCAAACCTCTATGGGGCCATGGGTTGTTAATTAGTTACTGTGTTGTACCAGTTTTCCAGTCAAACCTCTATGCGGCCAGGGCTTGTTAATATGTGGTACTGTGCCAATCCTGAGAAGAGCCACTGTAAACTGTACTAACTTTCCAGCTTTCTAGTCAAACTTCTATGGGGCCATGGGTTGTTAATTAGTTACTGTGTTGTACCAGCTTTCTAGTCAAATCTCTATGCGGGCAGGGCTTGTTAATTAGTTACTGTATTATGCAAGGAAAATTTTGGGTTATTATTATTATTATTTTCTTTGTATTATGTGAAGGAAAATTTTGTGTTAGTTATTATTATTATTTTCTTAGTTTTCAAAGATGCTTTCTAAACTCCAGAAATATTATAATTCACCCAAATGCATTAAACACCACAAGGCTTGTGCAAATGCATTAAACACCACAAGGAGTGAGCAGCTTGTGCCAGCCCATTTGAAATGTTAATCTGCAGTGGGGTGCTTACTCTGGGTTAATTATTATTGTAATTTTGAAATGGGCAGCTTGTGCGACCCATTTGAAATGTTAATCTGCAATGGGGTGTTTACTCTGGGTTAGTTAGTATAATTTTATTATTATTATTGTAATTTTGAAAGGATAGTTTTTGAACTCCAAAAATACTACAATTCACCCAAATACGTTAGGCATCCATTCGAAACTTCACCCAAATACGTTAGGCATCTATTCGAAACTTCAATCTGAATAAATTATGTTCTACCAGTTGAATGGTAAGTGGGGTTCTTCCAACAATGGTCCCTTCTACTATTGCTAGTATAGAAACATTTTACAAAGGAGTATAGAAACATTTTACATGTCCTTTGTGGCTAAGTATGGTAAATTCAAGATGCAAAACAATTTAGAATAACAATTTAAAAAGCTTTTGAAATAGCCCCAACAATTTAAAAATCTTTTGAAATAGCCCCACTTTTAGAGTGCATGCAGCTTATTCTCATTTCGTTATGTCTAATACAGTCATTTTGTTTTGTCTAATACAGACACTCGGGAGATGCACTTGAATTTTTTAAATAACCCCATTTTTAGAGTGCACGCAGCTTATTTTCATTTTGTTTGGTCTAGTACATACCAACACTCAGGAGATACACTTGACATGTATGGCTAGAGATGATTTCAACATGCAAAATTACCCCAACAACAAATTCAATAACTTTTGTTTGAAATAGCCACATCTTCACAGCGCAGGCATGTTAAATCCCATTCTTCTAATCAATCATGTTGTTAGGCACACCAACAAATTCAAAAATAGCCCTATCTTCACAGCGCAGGCAGGTTAATCCCATTTTTCTAATCAATTATGTTGTTGGCACCACTGCTTCCCAAGTTTTTATTTTTTTTGCTGTCTTTGCTGCTGATAAATCATGTTGTTGGCACCACTGCTGCTTCCCAAGTTTTTATTTTTTTGCCGCTTTGCATCTGATACAAGAGATGTTCCAGACCATCATGATAGATTGACTTCCTTGTCGGCTGTAAGAGGAATTACACAAGGAAATCTAGTTTAGCTTTCTACCAATATTAGGTGTATCTAATATCAAGGGCTTTGTACTTTCTTACTCTCCATAGACTTATGCTTTCGTCATAGCGGTAACCTCTCAATCACCGACCTGTGCCTCTGGGGAAATTGAATATTGGTGGGTGGCATGGCAATGCATCCACTGTTGAAACACAACCCTATTCACATATTGTCATCCTACTGTTGAACCACAACCATAATTTCTTTATTTTTAAATTGTTTTTAGCTGGTAAAATTAGAATGTTCTATATTAAAAATGATATAGATACAACCTCAAAACTAATTGGGTTACCCATAGATATAAAAATATATCAAAATGGAACCAGGCAGTACTTTCACCTGAACCCAACCGCTATTGGTCCCAGTGGGGAAATTAAATATTGGTTTGTGGCATGACAACAAAGAAATTGATATTGGTGTATTGGTTTTATTGGAGAAATTAAATATTGGTGTGTGGCATGACAAATAAATTAATATTGGTGTGTGGCATGAAAATGGGAAATTAAATATTGGTGTGGCATGATAATGCATCCTACTGATAAACCACAATCATTATTTAGATATTTTGTTTATTGATTTAGATATTTTGTTTATTTTTGAATTTCTTTTGCTTAGAAGGTCCTAAAAACTAGGTCCTATATTAACAATTATTAACAATGATATAGATACAACCTAAAAACTAGTAGGGTTACCCATAGATATCAATATGTGCCATGTGAACCAGCATAAATTATATATTGCTAAATTCGAATTCTTGTTTTTGCTGTACCCTTGTTTATGCTGTAGGTCAAAGACTGCAATTTAAAATTTATTTTGCTGGTAAAATTAGAAGGTTCTATATTAACAAAGAAGATATAGTTACAACCTAAAACAATTGATAACCCATAGTTATCAAAATGTGAAAAAATATAAAATATTGTTAAATTTGAACAATTGTTTATGCTGAGTTTCTCTCTGAAGTCAAACTACAATTGAAAATAGCACCTGACAGTGAAATACCATCTTATCTCTTAATCTACAACTGTCTCTTAATCTACAACTGTCTTTTGTGGCTCACTGTTAGTACAATTGTTTATGTTGACCTTTCTCTTTGAGGTCAAACTACAATTGAAAATAATACTTGACTGTTAAATACCATCTTATTACTGTGAACCAAGTATAAAATGTGAACCTAGTATAAAATATTGATAACCCATGGTTATCAAAATGTGAAAAGTATAAAATATTGCTAAATTTGAACAATTGTTTATGCTGAGTCTCTCTAAGGTCAAACTACAATTGAAAATAACACCTGACTGTGAAATACCATTTTATCACTGTGAACCAAGTATAAAATGTGAACCTAATATAAAATATTGATAACTCATAATTATCAAAATGTGAACCAAGTATAAAATATTGCTAAATTTGAACAATTGTTTATGCTGCGTCTCTCTATGTGGTCAAACTACAATTGAAAATAGTACCTGACAGTGAAATGCCATTTTATCACTTAGTCTACAACTATCTTTTGGCTCACTGCTAGTACTATGATTTCTGTTATGTTTGATAGAGAATCTACAACACTCACTGTTATATTGTGATTTATTGTTTATTGTAAGTTTATTGTTTTGGAATTATTTTGTTTTTAATTTTAATAATTATTTCTTTTGTTTTAAGTTTAACAAGAAAAATAATGATTTGATTCATGCATAAACTGTTTATGGTTTCATTTTTATAAGTTTTTAGTTAAAAGTGGAGAGGAGGTATGTATAAAACATATATAAGGAAATCTATATTTATGTAAGTTGGACTTAGCATAGAAAGAAGAGTCTGAGGTCTGAGTTCTATCCATGATGATCCAAATGAACTAAGAATAGTCCCTGCTGTTAGTATAGAGAGTCCCTATTTATTTTAGGAATAAAAGATGTGAAATATCCCCACCCGACCCGAGGGAGGTTCAAGTGGTCGAGCAAAACAAATGTACAGTCAACTCAAATCGATAGAAAATGGGAAGATTTCCCGTGCTCGGTGGCTAATGATGGATAGAAATCTCAATGTAATCCTGATCTTAGTCAAGCTCGTAGGTAGCTTCGTATATAAGCATTGTCACTGTTAAAAGTAAGTGACTAGTACACTACAAAGGAAAGTTATGTTAAAAATAGTGACTAGTACAGTACAAAGGAAAATTATGAATGGTGAGTTCTTTATATTAGTGCTAATTAATTTTTTTTGTTAAGTAATTATTGATTTTAAATTCACACTTTTTATAATGTTATGTAACTATTGTGTTTTGTAAACATTCGGTAATCATTGTTTTTAAGCAGTCACAAGTACAATATGCTGGGACGATTTTCTCAGCTCCTGTTCCGAATGTTTTGATTGACTCTCTGCTGGAGCATCGATCACAGTTTAATACCCACTGCAGAATCGCCTATTTGTAAAATGATTTTATATTATTAATATATAAAATTGAGTGAATTTTTTCATGGAAAAAAGTACAATATGAAGGAAATTTAAGTATGAAGGAAGTTAATGGTGAGCTTTTTTTTCAATTTTATTCCATGGTAAATATAAAATTTACAATTTTTTGTTATCATGTAAAAATGTAATTTAATTTTTAATTTATTATTTTTTAAAATATTAATGTAATTTAATTTAATAATTACATTTTTAATTTATTATTTCTTAAAATATTAATGTAATTTAATTTAATTTTTTATTTTTTAACAGAGGGAATTCAAGGATAATTTAATATAAAATTTATAATTTTTTTTTATTATGTAAAAATGTAATTTAACTTTTAATTTGCAATTTAATTTTTATTTTTTATTTTTTGTTTTTTGTTAATTTTTATTTTTTATTTTTTTAACAAAGAGAATTCAAGGAAATGATACATTTTGTAATTTTTTTATCATTTAAAAATGTAATTTAACTTTTAATTTTGTAATTTTTGTTATCATTTATAAATGTAATTTAATTTTTAATTTATTATTTTTTAAAACATTATTTTATTTTTTATTTTTTTAACAGAGGGAATTCAAGTATCACAAACGATACATTTTGTAATTTTTGTTATCATTTAAGTAATTTAACTTTTAATTTATTATTTTTTAATGCAATTTAATTTTTTAATTTTTATTTTTTTAATAAAGAGAATTTAATTTTTATTTTTGATTGTTTTGAGGAAATTCAAGTAATTTTTGTTATCATGTAAAAATGTAATTTAACTTTTAATTTCTTATTTCTTAAAACATTAATGCAATTTATTTTTTATTTTTTAATTTTTTAACAGAGGAAATTCAAGGATCATAAATGATACATTTTGTATATTTTGTATTTTTTGTTATCATGTAAAAATGTAATTTAACTTTTAATTTTTTAAAACATTAATGTAATTTAATTTTTATTTATTTTTAATAGAGGGAATTCAAAAATCATAAATGATACATTTTGTATTGTTAAACTTCAATATACTATCTCTATTTTTTACTTTTATTATCTACATCAAAATATATTTTTGTAATTTTTATTTATTTGTAACAGAGATAATTCAAGGATCATAAATAATACATTTTGTATTGTTCAATTTCAAAATACTATCTCTAATACAACTTTCAAGAGGCGTGTCTGACTGACTTTTATTATCTACATCAAAATATATTTTTATAAATTGAGAACCTCTATATTTTGTAAATTGAGTTTCAGTTTATGTTTTCTCTTCATAGTTTTTATGTATGCTTTTGTTAATAATATGATTTTTTAATAATTTTAAAAACAAATGTGTTTTATATTTAATAAAATTATTATATAATAATTTTTAATAAAAATAGTGTCTAGTAACATAAATTATAAACATAAATATTAATTAATTTGTTTTGTGAATATTTTATTAAATAATTGATTTAATTAATTTAATAACATGTTTAATTAATTTATTTTGTTTTTAAAATAATTTTAAAAAGAAATGTGTTTTATAACATAAAATATAAACATAAATATTAATTAATTTGTTTTGTGAATATTTTATTAGATAACTGGTTTAATTAATTTATTTTGTGAATATTTTATTAAATAATTTATTAATTTTTATGAATTAAAAGTGGAATTAATTTATTTTTTGGATATTTTATTAAATAATATGTTTATATTTATTAAATTTTATAAATTAAAAGTTGAGTTAAATAAATTTTCTTATAAATGTTGATTTATAAAAACAATTTTTTTTACTTGAAAAACTTTTTTCCAAAGTTTTCCTTTAAAAAATATCAAAATTAAGTTTATAACAACAATTTCTATAATATTAATTTAAATAATATAATAAGTTTAGGGGCAATTCTTTTTTATAATATTGATGATGTAAAAAATAACATCAAAATTAAGTTTATACCAACAATTTCTACAATATTATTTATAGCAATAATTTCTATGATATTAATTTAAATATTATAACAAGTTTAGGGGCAATTCTTTTATATAATATTGATGATGTAAAAAACTTTTTTCCAAAGTCTTTTTTTAAAAAAAATATCAAAATTAAGTTTATAAAAACAATTTCTAGGATATTAATTTAAATAATATAACAAGTTTAGGGGAAATTCTTTTATATAATATTGATGATTTAAAAAAATATCAAAATTAAGATTATAACAACAATTTTTACAATATTAATTTAAATAATATAAAAAGTTTAGGGGCAATTCTTTTATATAATATTGATGATTTAAAAAAATATCAAAATTAAGATTATAATAACAATTTTTACAATATTAATTTAAATAATATAACAAGTTTAAGGGCAATTCTTTTATATAATATTGATGATTTAAAAAAATATCAAAATTAAGTTTATAGCAACAATTTCTACAATATTAATTTAAATAATATAACAAGTTTAAGGACAATTCTTTTTTGTAATATTGATGATGTAAAAAATAACATCAAAATTAAGTTTATAGCAACAATTTCTACAATATTATTTATAGCAACAATATCTAYGATATTAATTTAAATAATATAACAATATTATTTATAGCAACAATATCTAAGATATTAATTTAAATAATATAACAATATTATTTATAGCAACAATATCTACGATATTAAATTAAATAATATAACAATATTATTTATAGCAACAATTTCTACGATATTAATTTAAATAATATAACAAGTTTAGGAGCAAATCTTTTATAGAATATTGATGATGTAAAATATAACATCAAAATTAAGTTTATAGTAACAATTTCTACTATATTGATTTAAATAATATTATAAGTTTAGAGGCCATTCTTTTATATATAATCAAAATTAAGTTTATAATAACAATTTCTACCATATTGATTTAAATAATATAACAAGTTTAGGGACAATTCTTTTATATAACAAGTTTAGAGGCAATTCTTTTATATATAATCAAAATTAAGTTTATAGCAACAATTTCTACCATATTGATTTAAATAATATAATAAGTTTAAGTTTATAGCAACAATTTCTACCATATTGATTTAAATAATATAATAAGTTTAAGTTTATAGCAACAATTTCTACCATATTGATTTAAATAATATTATAAGTTTAGATGCAATTCTTTTATATATAATCAAAATTAAGTTTATAGTAACAATTTCTACCATATTGATTTAAATAATATAACAAGTTTAGGGACAATTCTTTTATATAACAAGTTTAGAGGCCATTCTTTTATATATAATCAAAATTAAGTTTATAACAACAATTTCTACCATATTGATTTAAATAATATAATAAGTTTAGGGGCAATTCTTTTATATAATATTTCTATCATATTGATTTAAATAATATAACAAGTTGAGACACTGTTCTTTTATATAATATTTCTATTATATTGATTTAAATAATATAACAAGTTTAGGGACAATTCTTTTATATAACAAGTTTAGAGGCAATTCTTTTATATATAATCAAAATTAAGTTTATAGCAACAATTTCTACCATACTGATTTAAATAATATAATAAGTTTAGGGGCAATTCTTTTATATAATATTTCTATCATATTGATTTAAATAATATAACAAGTTGAGGTCCCCGAGGTGTAGGACAGTTGGTGACGGAGTGTGTTGTTAAGCCACTCCGTGATGTTAAAGTCACCGGTTCGAAACCTGCGGGGACAAAAAATCCAACCATGTTAAGGGTTGGTGTGGCTCAGGCCGGGTGCGATCCCTGCCCCTGAGTCGCAGTTTCTCAAGCCACAGGTTAATCGCAGGTCCTGCACAAATTAACAAACAAAAAAAAAATATAACAAGTTGAGAAACAATGCTTTTATATAATATTTCTATTATATTGATTTAAATAATATAACAAGTTTAGGGGCAATTCTTTTATATAATATTGATGATGTAAAATATAACATCAAAATTAAGTTTATAGCAACAATTTCTACCATATTGATTTAAATAATATAACAAGTGTAGGGACATTTTTTTTATATATAATATTGATCAGGTAAAAAATATCAAAATTAAGTTTATAGCAAAAAAATATCAAAATTAAGTTTATAGCAATAATTTTTATTATATTGATTTAAATAATATAACAAGTTAAGGGGCAATTCTTTTATATATAATATCGAGGGCAATTTTTTTTATATATAATATTGATAATGTAAAAAATATTAAAATTAAGTTTATAGCAACAATTTTTATCATATTAATTTAAATAATATAACAAGTTTAGGGGCAATTTTTTTATATATAATATTGATGATGCCATTTTTACATTTTTATCATATTGATTTAAATAATATAACAAGTTTAGGGGCAATTCTTTTATATATAATATTGACAATGTTGTTTTTAAATATGTAAAAATTATGCTTACACTAATAATTTTTTACAAAGTTTACTGGTAATTTAAATATAGAATATTTAAATTACCAGTACTAAATAATATGTTTATATTAATTTATTTTGTGAATATTTGTATACAGCTTAAGTGGGCTTAATGGTTAAGAACATGTGTTTCTTCTTAAGAGGTCAGGTAGGGTATGTATACCTTTTTAGACTTTACCAATCAAAATAGATTATTATTATTATTATTAAAGGGTAGGGTATGTATACCTTCGAAGAGTGCTTGATTGTGACTTTAAAAATAGATTATTATTATTATTATTATTATTATTATTATTATTATTATTAAACAATATGTTTATATTTATTAAGTTTTATATATTAAAAATTGAGTTAAATAAATTTTTATGTAAATGTATATTTATAAGAACACCTTTAACAAGTTTTAAAAGATAAGTTTAGTGGTACCAGTAATAAATAATATGTTTATATTAATTTATTTTGTGAATATTTTGTTAAATAATATGTTTATATTTATTAAATTTTTATGATAAATTATATGTTTATATTAATTTATTTTGTGAATATTTTATTAAATAATATATTAATATTTATTTAAAATAAATAATATGTTTATATTTATTAAGTTTTATATGTTTATATTAATTTATTTTGTGAATATTTTATTAAATAATATG
>ML790537.1:37204-65712 GCA_009831015.1 Picea engelmannii
AGGTTTTTCCTAGGAACCATGTCAAAAGCTTTCCTAAAGTCAACAAAACAACAAAAAAGATTGGTTTTAGTATTGCGGAACTCCTCTGCAATGATCCTAAAGGTAACAATATGGTCCACAGTTGAATGATATCTCCTAAACCCAGCCTGACCTTTAGCTCTTTTACCGTGACTTTCTAGCCAAATGTTAATCTTCTTTTCCAAAATGATTCCATAAAGCTTGGCTAAAATCGGGCTAATCATAATGGTCATATAATTAGAGGGAATGTTTTTATCCCCATTTTTAAAAATAGGAACAATGAGGCTTTGCGTCCAGGGTTTAGGGAAGCCCTGCTTGACTGCTAAATTGAAGAGCTTGAGCTTATAAGAACATTTTTTTTCAAAAAAAAATCATTTTTTTCCCTTTAAAAATGATTAAAATTCAGTTTATAAATTGAATTTTATAGCAACAATTTCTACCATATTGATTTAAATAACAAGCTTAGGGTACATTCTTTTACATATATATATATATATATAATACGTTTATATTAATTTATTTTGTAAATATTTTATTAAATATGTTTATATTTATTAAATTTTATGTATTAAAAGTTGAGTCAAATAATTTTTTATGTAAATGTATATTTACCGTAAATCAACCCAAAAAAAACTTTACCACAATCCACTTCAAGAAACTACCATTTCATCCACTTGACATAGAAATTCTCCTAGTTGTGATCAATATCATAATAGGGGTGAACAAAATGAAAATGGGAAATGTGAGGGGGTTATAATTAGCGGAAAATGAGATAATGAGGGGGGGAAAATACGTTTACTATTCATGAGATTAATCAAGCAATCCATAACATATTTTGCAGTACGAAAAATATGCATCAACCAACAATCAGATGACTGAGTAATAATTCCCGTGTATTTGCCTAATTTCAATGTCCATTAATATCCAACACAATGCCATTACAACATAAGTATTTCGCACAATTGCAGGGGTTCTGTTCCTTTTTTTTGTATATTCTGCATTTTATGACAGTCAACAATAGCACTCATTTCGAATCTATAATCCTTAACATCCACCATTACCATACATTTCTTCAATCCACATCTATATTTAAAAAGTCGTGCTCCCAGCATAATAAAGAAGACACTACTCCTGTAATAGAGCCAATCAATATCTGTACTCATATTCGTTCCCACATATATATGTAGTGGAAAACCAAAATAATCAAACTTCACATGCCACACTTGAGAAAAAGGAAATTGACTATACAACCAAGAGTCATCATTAGACACAGGCTATGCAGAAGTCAATTTCCGAAGCCATCTAACCATGCCACTGTAAAAACAAGCATCTCAATGCGACTTAAAAACCGAGCCAAACATCCAACATGACTGTCATCAGCATTGATCAATTGCAAAAACAAACACACTTAAAACTCAGTGGGTATCACCGAGCATAAAAACAAGTCATTCATACTATACACGGTGCACAACTGAGAGAATCCCACGGTGTAATATTCCCAATAATCACACAACAACATATGACCACGACATAACTCAAAACATCATTCTGGGTTATTTATTAAGTTGTCTGTGAGTGACCAGACCGCGCACGTTCAATCATATTCTACCAACGACAAAAGATGCAGTAGAAATATCCAATCCAATCCTCTAATTCCCAAAACATCATCTATAGGACGCGTCATGTGTGAACAATACCAAACCCTTGTGGCCAATGCCAGCCATTATCCAAACATCATAAGCACCATACCAATGGTTGTATAATAACCAACAATTCAACATTGTGGTAAGGGAAAACAATCAATCGAACAAGCGCGATAACTGTGTATACCCACGCACCAAATCGAAAACGATAGAGGCCCTTCCATAAACAAAAATTGATTCTTTGACAATAGGCTGGTGACTGTGAACCTTTAGAAGTGAAAATTGGCAATGCAAGGCTCACGCTATTATCACAGAGGTAGTGACGAAAATCCATACTAACATGATTGTTATATGACCAACGGGTGAGACCGGATTCAAAGTAATAGACCACAATAATCTTAACATGCTCGACAGACTCCCTATGCAACTCCAGTTTGGAGGGTTAAGGGTTTGCACAGTAGCCATCATAGGAGGGGAGGCACTAACTATGGTGGAACTTCGAGGCTAAAGGCATACACACAAGGAGGACTATGATGATTTTGAACGGGAGGTATTCCCTTGACAGAGCCGAACAGGGTTCTAGTTAAACCCGAGAACCACGAAGAAAATCATCCAGCCGGATAATTAAAAAACCCTTTAACAAAACGTAGTGGTAAAAAAAATCTATCACCCAGGAAGACCACCAACTCCGATGAACTCATAACAATCATAAGAAGAACCATTGGTTTTCCATTCAAAGCTGAAACACACATAGTTGCAACACTCAGGACAACACAAACCCATACAACTGAGCCAAAAACATTGCATAACCAAATTAAAGTCAAGAATGGTCAAAAGAGACATACTTGTCATTCAAAAACCTTAAGATGAGAAGTGGTCGAGCGGTTTCACCCTGCTAAAAATATGGAGCGTGAACACAACAGCTAGATCAAACAATAGTCTGATTAGGGTGGCGGCCAATGAGAAGGGTAAAGATGACGTGCAGTAAATGCACGTCGCCTCCACCCATCTCTCATTTACTCCATAGTACATGCCAACACACCTTCCATCAACAACATTAATCAATCCATACATCTAAAATATCAACCATTTAAACCTTAACATAATCCGAGTTCCACATAACAACTCAACCATTTGCATGGTTACTTTGCCAAATGCACCACGCATGTTTATATTTCCATCATAACTCAAATCAATCGTTTGACCACTATACAATCTAAATGAACCTGTATATAATCATCTCCCATGGCGTGATCAACATAACCCCGAGCCATAGCATAGTCACCATAAAAAAATGCAAATCCATTACTCCCATGAGCCACATATGAATATTAACCAATGCATAACCATTGTGTTATTACCTTGCCAAAAGTGCGCCACCAAAATTTCCACGATATGCATATATATAAAATGTAATTTAACATCTTTTTTAATAGTCATTTCCATGTTATCTAAGGTCTAACAATAATAAACAACACTTTATGCATGTAGTATTGCAAAGCTAGGTCTATTTTGTATTAGATATAGTATTTTTCTTTTCCTCAAAATGCCTTTCTGCAACTTTCACTAACATATTTGTTGTGTAGGTGCGAGAAGAACTAATACCATAAATGAATAGCAAGTTGTAGTATGATGAAGGAACAACATCTCAAATCTTAACTTATATCAATGAAAACCAAATTCTCGTCAATCATGTGAACCCTTGTAGCACGTCATCATAACATTGAAAATGAACATATCTGATCTTCAAAATCTCAAGGGGGTACCACCTACTAGTATTATTTAGTTTTTATAATAATAGGCTTTAGTAACACTTTGTGGGTGGAACTACGTTGACCTTTTTAATCGTCAACGAGGGGGTCCCCTTTACGTATCCCTTGGGTGGGTGAAAAGGGGCAGGAGGGAACGCCATTGATGAGGATAGAAAAGAAGACAGGGGAGGTTTGACACAGCCCTCCCAACCCGCAGGTCAGAAGTCCACGCACACAGGATCTTTCCTCTTCCACTGGCCCGAAGAGCTCTCAACAATTGGCTCTTCTATTTCCCTTTCGGGAAATATGCACCCACAAATAACTTCGAGTAATTTCCCCCTTTATATTTCAGGAGATCGGACTTCGCCCTGGTCAAGCACCCTGTCTCTCGAATCCCCGAAACCCAAAACCGTCAACGCTTGACCCTTCCTCTCTCTATTTCGGATTTCTCCTTATCGCGATTTTGGGGGTTGCGATGTCAAGCAACTCATCCCCTCGACTCCTGAAACCTGAATTATCGAAACTCCGATGCGCTCACAAGTTTTGACTTTTCAACAACTCTTCATTCCATCGGGATTTCGGACTTCGTGACTTCGCGAATCCTGATGCAAAGATTTTGGGACTTCACCCCACGAAACCCCGAAATGGTCAACAGAATTTGACTTCCGTGTCGATAGTGCGCCACCTGTCCACCCTGTTGATTTCTATGGCCCACACGATCCTTTCGTCCCTTCGGGACTTCGCGTTTCGTGATTTCGCGAGTCCTGTTGCAAAGATTACGGGATTTCAATCTACGAAACCCCGAAATAGAAATCCATTGGTAAATCCAATGGCTCATGTTGACTTGAATCTATGGCTCTACTCCTCTTGAGCTTGAACCTTCGGGAATACTCGTTGTTACCCCCCTGCTCCTCCGTGAGATTTGATGGCTCACGGGACTTCACGAATTCTCCACAGAGAATTTCGACCGTCCGTCTCTTCCCTTCACAAGGACTTCTGTAACTTTTTACCAAAGTGGTTTTCCCTCGGTACTTAGCTGCCTGCAACGCAAACTTGCAACGCCTTCTCACTGTTCCAATGCACAAACTTCATGTGCTTCCTTCGACGACTTTGAAGGCTTTATCCTTCCTGAGCTTTCTCTAACTCTGAGTCTTGAAGAAGACTCTTGCACGCACTCCTTGCGGCAAATTCCTTAATTACTCTAAGGAATTGGAATCTGTCAACTCTGTGCACTCCCTAAAGCACCAGCCTCTCAATACTTCATTCAAGTTTCAAAACCTGAAACTCTACTCGGCCTGCGTACACCTTGCACGGCTCCTGTGCCTAGCTACACTTCTGAGGAAATGAGAACAAAAGCTATCTTATCTGAGCTTTCAGAGACAAACCTCTGAAACATTTGTCAATGCACTCCTTGCGGACAATTCAACTGCACTCCTTGCAGGAACTCTTGCTCAGATAGAGAAACAATTGAAACTCATTTCCTTTACTCTCTCTCTCTCTCAGATTTCAAACATTCAACCAGAAATAATTCATACATAGTATAAAAGCAATTGCATGACAGAAAGAGTAAAACCATAAACATACCATTTAGCATACCCATACAAGAAACAAATACAACGCCATGAATCTGAATTAAGACTTCTTCTATTAACTCAAATCTTTGTACATGGGTGTTTTTCAAACACAATTTCTCTGTTCCAGCTCTGTATTCTCTTCTCTTCGTGGTAATGTTCTTCCCTCTCCTCTATTCTCTGTTACAATACACAATGAGGGTGTATATATCCCATTTCCCTCTTTTCATTCTAAACTGTCTAATCTACACATTAATTGCTAGCTACTTGCATTAACTACCATAAATGTCTTTTACCTACTAAGGACGAGAGCGGATAGCTCAAGGTCTGTTTACATTTTCCAAGGTGCCTCCACTTGATGACTTCATTAATGTTTTAAGGCATTTTCAAAATTTGCGCGGGGCGCTTTTCCAGCTGTCTTTTGCCTTCGCGCTAGCTCACCTGAGATGCTCCTGCATCAAGGTTAGATTCAAAATCCATTCAACCCAGATGGAAGCAAAGCCAAAGACCAAAATAACAGATTGCATGTAATCCCAATTTAACTTGTCAAAAGATTTGGAAAGATCTAATTTTAACAACATAGTTGGAGTTCTAGTCTTATGAAGTGAGTGGATGACTTCGTGCACCATAAATAAAAAATGTGTAGACAATAACAAGGTTATGGATAACTTTTTGGTTTGGAAATGTATGGAAGAATTAATTACTTAAAACAATTTTTGTAGTCCCTTCCCAAAGAGACTATTAAAAAACGAATTTCAAATAAATGATAAAATCCTTAATAATTCTCTCTATTTTGAAAAAGTAGAGACAATGGGGAGCATGCAAGAATTTTGAAAAAAAAAAAGCAAAGATGTTGGGGAGCATCCATAAATTTTTAAATAAGAGGCATTGGCATTATGCATTGGTGGAATTCAAAATTATTAAACCCTAACAACTAAATCAATAGAAATGAGAGGTTTGCATTAGAATGGTACTTTAGTAGTCTTGTTCTTCTAGAATGAGACAACAAGGAGCTTCACTCAAGGCTAGTGTTTTTACCTTAGTTGTTGTTTCTCGCAAAGATTCAATCAATCAAGAGCTAGGCACTTCAAGGAGGTTATTGGATTTGTTTGATGCTATGTATGCAACTTACGGGTGGACCCTTGGCACCCAAAACCTTGATTAGTGTGGATATCTTTTGATGATGCTCTTGTTTGGATATTTTGTTGTTGCAATGTGCTTGAAATATGAAAATGGATCATGCTAATGAGATTGCAACATGCGATCTCTTGGCCAACTCTTCAAACCTAACTAAGCATTCTCATCCATCAATGAGTATATTTATCAAGAGGATGGAGTATATTCCCCAGTTGGAGCTTCAATGTCCAAATTCAAGGAAGAATGTATTCATTCTATTACAACAAACATTGGTTGGGAACTTCACATGCTTCTAGACTAGACTAAATACTATAGAAGCTTGGATGGCAGAACAATGGAAGCCAAAAATAAAAGGATGTAACTTTGTTTGCATGTGGTTGAGAGTGTTTTATTTTATATTTATTTTTGGAACAAGAGGATCGAAATTTGATATTTCGATCAATCCCTTAATTCATGGGATCTCATGGCATGTTTTGGTCACATTGGTCACTAGATTTCAACCCAGAAGAAGAGATATCTTCATCCCCTATTTGGTTAAGGTTGCCCCACTTTCTTCTCATTTTTGGGGATGGAGAAACCTTTAGAGCTATAGGGAACAAGTTGGGCTAATATATTGACCAAGTTGATCCAAACAGGAAACAATATACCTATGATAGAATATGCGTGGAAATGGACTTTGAGAAGGGCCTTATAGAGGCATTGCAAATAAGGATGGATAGTTTGAGCTACTAGTAGAAATTAGACTATGATCATATCCCTTTTAAGTGCATACGTTTCCATGAGTACAAGAACTTTGCTAAAAATTGCCTAAAGAATCAAGAAGCCCAATATTTTCCCAAGAATTCAATGAACCCTCCCAATCAGTTGAAGTCAAACCCATTCAAGACAATAACTAACATATGTATAAAATAATATACCAAGGTGCCATAGACCCCAAAGATGCTCTCCAAGGGGCCACAAATCCAAAAGGAACCTAAAAAATGTTGGAAATATTGTTGTCATTGATGTCAAAGACAGGGGGAGTCCACAAGATGTCCAAGATAAATATTACAAGCCTACAAATGTCCAAGATAAATATTGCAAGATGGACATTGTTGAAAGTATTATTTTTGGTCAATTTGGATACCCTATCTTTGAAATCATTTTTACCCTACATACCTAACTCAAATGGGAGAAAAAGTTACATGGTTTTAAAGCTTATTTCACTACCTTTTCAATTATATATGGAAGTCCCTCTAAATCCCTAGGAATGAGGAGATATGAATTTTTTCGTCCAACAACCCAACCAGAAAATTGAGGTCGACTCAGCCAGTCTTTTGGGGACATAATTACTATAACTACAGGAGAGAATTTCACATTTTTAGAGAAACCAAGCAAGATATCAAGTCTAAGGTGCGCTTAAGGTGTTGGGGTGTCTTTTTGGTGTGCAAGAGAAGTCTAAGGGATTCTCTTAAGGTATTTATTATTCTCAAGTGTATGGATGTTTCCGTCAATGGATGTTGTCATTAGTGGATGTTGTCATCAATGGATGTTGTCATCAATGAATGTTGTCATCAATGATTACATTTTGGGAATGATGCTATGAGGCTTTCTTGGGTTTGAGTATTGTCTGTTGAATGAAGCACGAAGGTGAAGTCAGAAATACTCTGTGTATGAAGATCTTAGATTGGTGTCTACACATATCTTATTGAGTTGGTGCTCAACTGAGGAGATTGGTGTATCTAGTAGGTTGGTGTCTACATCTTGCTGAATTGGTGCCCAATTAAGGAGATTGGTGTCTCTCATAGGTTGGTTCCTACAAACATTTATAAAGATAATTTATTTTTTTCTCTCGATTGGGTTTCCACATTAAACTTTGTGCAATGTGATTTGAATTTATATGTGATTATTGTTTCTCAACTAATGATAGATTGATGAATGTTTAAATAAAGTAAAACATATCATATACTTATTCACCCCCCTCTCAATATAGATAGGAAAATGGTGAGGCAAAACCATCTAAGATTTTTGTGATCCTGAGGTGGAGAAAATTCAGATTCAAAGGGTGATGATCCATTTAAGTCCCACACTGATCTAGAGACCATTGTCCCAATAGGGAGAGAAGAGGAAGGAGTAGATGAATGAAATGAGGACCACAAAAAGGCTCCAAAAGAGGTATCAAGTGTTCCAAATAAGAAAATCCCCCCGAGACAAGAATGTAGCTCAAGCTCGAGAAAATCCTTCTACAATGCATAAGGTTCATTGACACGAGTCTTTTAAATTCCCATCATACACTAAATCTTTAAATAAACTCCCCCATCCTTCCCTTCCCCTATACCCTATCCTAAAATTACTATTCCCTAATGGTCTAACCATTATGATGGTAAAGGCTCAAGTAAACAATGTAAACAAAGTTAGATTTTTAAGCCATGAATAAATCRAATTGTGGAAATAATTTGAAATCCCTTAAAGAATTATGCCTRTGAGATATTTGTGCAAMATAGTGTATCCATGTTATTTAATAAAACAAAAAATAATATAATAAGACACATGTYGAAATGATAAGGCCTTATTCTTCAACTGGTTGTGAATGTCTTCGTAGCATCAATGTTGTCATCGACACTAACACTGTAAAATAATATATATATATATATATTATTTTCTACGAATGATATATTTACTTTTGACTTTTTTATTTTCTAGTTAGTTTTTTTTTATTATATATATATATATATATATATATATATATATATATTCCAATGAAAAAATTCTATTCATTTTATATTTATAAATAAATTAGAAACCTAACACTAGATATGAGTCAAACATGTTACTCCAAAACATATATCTTATTAATAGAGAAAAAAAAGTCAAGATGTCTATACATATCAATAAGGACAATTCATAAAGTTGTAAACCTCACTTGAGGATCAACAAAAAATTATCTTTAAAATGTTCAAAAGCATAAAGATTTGTCGCATTGTTTCAAAAACATAAATATTTGTCGCATTGTGTTTATAAAAAATAATTACCCCTCACCATCCCAATAGTTATAAAAGTCGTAGGCTAGATGTTCTACGAAATGACAATTTTTTCCGGGGACATTTGTCCGAGATCCGACGAGAAATTGTTAGATTCGTGGATTTGAGTGATTATGTATGTATAATATGATTGCCCCATGGGTTTTTCAGCATGTTGATTCCATTTCTGCATTCAGAAATGGATTTTCAACAACAAAAAGTAGTGATTTGTGTAAATTTATATTACCAGATTTCAGTGGAAAAATTCATTTCGTAGAACAACTAGACAACGTCGTTATAAAAAAGTATAGAATTTCATGTGGAGAAGCCCTCCATAATACGTTAAAATTATAGGATTATTAGGTCCATTTGTGTTGCATTCATGGCTAGTTGATTTGCTTTTGAGTTTATCTCTATGAGGATCTTAGTGACGGAGAAACTATAGAATAGTGAAATCTTGTCTTTGGATGATATCATACTTGTTTGATGCATGATACTTGTTGTGTTTGTATATCACTTTAGCAAACCTATGATAATTTTGAATCCATCATACATATCCAAATTTCTAATTCCAAATTCCCAAACCAAATCAAGGATGGCATTGACCATAATTTATTTTGCTATTTTTTTTGTGGCCCATCCCAAGCCTAGTTTGAAATCAATTGTGTCTCTCTTATGAAGTAATAATATCCACCCCTCTCACCAATGATACCTAGGTTATTGTGTGAGGCTCCATCGAATTTCCCTCAGGCATGAAAAGGGCCATAGTTTAGCTACAAAAGAATTATTGTAGTCTTTAGTGGTTTACTATCTAAGGGATGTTGTTTGTTGGCTTTGATATTGTATAAAATCATATAGGGGATTGAAATAATGTTTTAAAACATGCATTCATTTTGACCTAAATAGATTGACCATATTACCTCCATTATCGAGCCTTGGTCTATATCAGTTGAGTTAAGAATCCAAAGGATGAGCGTCGATTCAATATTTTCACCTACCCATGGTTGAGGTTACATATTGAGCTTGGAAGATACATCTCATACTTCTTTAAAGAAATGACAACACAATAAGAGAAGAGAGATGGTTTCTTCATGCTATTTGCATAGTGGACTTTTTTTGGGTCCTTACCAGGATTTTCTTTACAATGTGTCCTAGGTGGGCATTGTTGAGGAAAAGATATGAAATGATATTACTCAAGCATTTTCAGATCTTACTTGGAAAAATGAAGATAGATGGGAATATCACCCTATGTTTATAGCCATCAAAATTCGTTTCCTAATCCACAAGTATTGATTACAAGTGCTTAGGCTGATCTTTTTATAAATAAAAGTTTGTTGAAAAAATCAATATTTATGTAATTTTTTGAATATAATAGATATTGAAATAAATATAGAGACAGAACTAAAAACACCAAGTCAATAATAAAAAAAGATGAGACATAAAGAAATTGTTTATTCCATTCCAATTTATCAAAATAATCGTTCTCTTTACAAAATTTCCCGAGGAAGTTTGGACCAAAGTCAAACTTAGATGTCCCCGATGAAAAACATACAAATGGACTTCTGACAAAAGTAAAAAACTGAACTTTAAAAGTTGGATCATCTTTCCATAGATTGTTGCCCACTTAACTATGCAAAATAACCTTTAGCAGTCATGAAATTTAATTCACAAACAGACAAGTCTACACAGACTATCAAAGATAGATCAACACCTCTAAAAAACAAGTGTCTGAATGATGTAATTCAACCATGAATCTTGTTGTCTACAATAGGACCCTGCTATCAAAAAAGAGAATTAGGCTTTTAATGAATTAAAGAATGAATGAAAACTGAATTATCTCAATAAAACTCAAGAGCAGAACTTAGTATGCTTCTCCTTATATTCTCCTCTTGTTCCTCATTTTCCTTTTGCCTTTAAGCAATTAGAATTAGTTGAAGTAGTTGAACTACTTCTTTAGTTAAGTTAACTAAAACTCAACCAACTTTTTAGTTAAGGGGGAAAAGTAATAAAATCATAATAAGGGTTTTAAATATATAATAACTAGTAGGTGGGACCCCTTGTGACTCCCTTTGGTTCTTTAACAAGAATAACACAAATAGTTAATCAATCAAAGACATCCCTCCTTGTGCCTCGCATCATCACTCTCATAATTTGAAATTTTATATCAATAATAATTGAAATTATTTCCAAAAATATATTATCCATATATCCAAAAAAAGTGTGTTGTCCAAAATTTCATAAGTCAACAGTTCTCAACAATTAATAAAAAAAAACACTTAAAACCCATATTTTCCACTGTGGGAGGCAATCTTTCCCTTGTTGTTGTTGTCACCCTTTGATCTCTCTGAATTTTCCTTAGGTTGTGTGGAGCCTTTAGGCCTAATCTCATTGATAACATGAGAGCAATCATCTCTCAAATGCATGTGGGAGGACACGGATTTGGCAGAGTCATTTGAGGGTGAGGAGGGGGAAGCAACGGATTTTCCTTTGTTAGGAGCATGGTGGGCCTCATTTTTTAACCTTTTTCTTGCATGGGAA
Organism: Picea engelmannii; assembly: GCA_009831015.1. Classification (NCBI taxonomy): domain Eukaryota; kingdom Viridiplantae; phylum Streptophyta; class Pinopsida; order Pinales; family Pinaceae; genus Picea; species Picea engelmannii. The sequence continues at coordinate 48,862 of ML790537.1, forward strand.
GACTGTACTGGTGAGTGGACAGGGGCAGCTTGGACAATTTGATTAACAGGTGGAGGAGCAGGTAGAGACAAGTTAGGCCAGCCACAATGTTGGGAGACTATCGGGTGGACAATCTCTTTCCATCCATCGTTTTCAGGGACTTCAGGTTGTAGTGAGACATGAGGGGACATTGGGATACCAGGGACATGTGGGGCTTGGAAGGGAGGCCTTTATGGCCTAGGTTGGACCACTCTTTGCCCAATCCAATTAAAAAATCCAGCTTGAAATAGTTGGTTCAACTCTTGTGAGTCTACATCAAAATGTATAGAAAACCTTGGCCTTCTAGGGCCCCTATTCCAATTTCCTCTTCCTCTGTTATCTCGACCATGGCTACCTTTGCTGAAAAATCTCATTCATGTATGCATTATTGATTAGAAACTAGTTTCTTCAACAACCATACATGACATCTCTAAAATATGAAACAAAGTTTGGCTCAACAACACATTAGACTCATGCAATCCAATCCATACAAATCGTTTAACACTTGTCAATAAGCAGGGGGTGAATAAGGGTTCTAGGATATGTGAGGGACTGTATTGAGCGAAAAATGTTAAAATGAAGGGGGATAGATCATGATTACTGCTCAAAAAATCATCAAACAATCAACTGCATTGTAAATCAAAGAATAAATCATTGTAATTCATCCTTGTGCCATCTTTTAGATGTCATAATATAGAGTTTAACTTAACCATAATTTAATTTTAATAATAGGGAGTGGATAGTGAATATGGGAAGGCAAGGGGGCTTGTAATGTGCGAAACAGTGAGAGAATGGTAGGGAAAAAACAAATATTGTTCATAAAACAAATGTAGTAATCCATAAAAACAACTTTGTATTCAATACAAAATATTCCAATACCAATTAAACAATTACTGTGTGTCAAAAACTATTCATTGTCCCACATCCAATTTCTTCCAGAATTCTCAATTAACACAGTCTATAATCATACTCAAAATCATTATGCCTTTCAGTAGTCATGTTAAGAGAATAGTTGGTTTCTTTCATTTCTTTTCCTTTCATTTAAAAAAAATCAAAAGAAACACATAGTCACATTTCTCCATCGCTATCCATCATATATCACTATAAAATATCAACCACTGTCCATAATTTGCAATTTGCCCAAATAAAACATATACACAGTTCTTTTTTCCAGATTGAACATAATTTTTAAAACTTGCTTGATTTCATGCCTTTTATTATATCAACCAATAAAACTTGCAATGCAACCATAATACAAAACCTCAAGCTTCATCATTGATGGTGAAATTAAGTAAAACATGCACGATACCTCCATAATACATACACAGTAAACAACAAAATCACAATCATCACTTTCTAGAATTTGCCATGATCCCGATCGGGGCTAATAAAACACACAACAATCACGAATTCGCAATTGACACCAAGCTATAAGAAAACAACAATCCAACACACAGCGAAAAATGAGGCAACCCTCTAAATGTACATTATCACTAATTCCAAATCAACCAATTTAATCAAAAAACGAGCTAGGTTTCTGACGCAACTGTCATAACGAAAAGGAGACAACCCCTTGACTGTATATCATTTCTCATCTCTGATCACAACTTTCCAACTAATTCAATCAATGAGTTCAATACAAATACTCAAATAAATTGTCATAACCACTCAACCAATCTATGACAGTCAACAAGATGCCCGACAAGAGTGTGGACAGTCAGGGTTATCAAAATCGAGCTCTGTAACAATGAATACAAGAAGTAATCAAGAGTTCTCTCAATCATCAAATCACAAAGAGAGTGGAGGTCGAACATATCAAAAATAGGTAGAGACCCTTCAATACAAGCACAGTGGAACCACAGGGCTTCTTATAACTCTCGATATGTGTAATGGTGAAAACAGTTCAATGTCGGGTAGGGTAGGACAACGATGCAGAGGAGCAACAAATTCCCACTGTGTGAAAGTTCCAGGTCCTATCATCTTGCCTTCTTGGTCTGTCTTTGACCAAAGAAAGGCTCTAAGTTTCAATTGTAAGTTAATTTGTTTTCTTTTTTTTTATAACATCCAATAGTCCAAAAGTATTTTGTTGATTTGTTATAGTTATGTTCTCGATTTTTGGTGCTCTAGCATGTCGTTTTTGTCACCAGAAATTAGTACATGCATCTCAAAATAAACATAACACACCTAAACATCGTTTACTATTGAATATGAATAGATCTAAGAAACTAAATCATGCATTTGTAGACACAGGTATTTTTGGTCAACATGACCCTGGATAAACCACCCTCCCCCCTCCCCCCCGGGGAAAACTAGTTTGGAATATGTGTGTATATATGAGGAAAGCGGAAGAAGGGTTACAATAAACACAATATATGAAAGAACCTGATACAATAGAAACTCCAAATGAGATGATATACAAGCTCTAAATTAACAGATGTGCCCCAGAATGGTGTGCCCCTCATGCAAACTGCCAAAATCATTGAATCTGCTCCAACTGCCAACTGTGAGCTCAGATCTAAAAACCCTCCACAAGAATGAAGCTCTATTATATGGTCTCCCTCTAAAACTGATATCATTGCAATCTGATGGCTAGATATCCTACCAGGTACGAATCAACCTCCATAGCTAATGCGCCCCTCTCAGAAGTAGAATAGCTTCAGTAAATAATTAAGGCAAGTAGCTCCAAGCCTCCATCAATGAAAGAAAATGACCTCCCTCAAGCATCCTCACAAAACTGACCTCATCTCCATCCTCCAAGAGCTCCTCTCTCAACAAGCAAAAGACCAAAGGAAGACTGCACCCCTCCTTCATCCTTTGCGCCCCTCTTTGACTAGCAAAAGGAAACCTAGATATTCAAGGGTGGAGATCATCTCATCTCCCATCTAATCAATGGTTGAGATCTCCCCATGAATATCTAAATCACAAACCCACTTTGGGTTAAGTTTCCTAAGTCAACTTTATGTCTCTAATTCTCCCCTTTGTGAATTAATAGTCATTTTAGGCCAAAATGACTAAATTTCACTTTATCCAAAGTCAAAGTGAAATTAGACAAAAGTATAAGGTACAAAGTGTAATGTCCTTCCCTCATGTGCTAAGGAGGTCATAAGCACATGGGGAACACCTCCCAAGGTAAAAAACTCAACACTCCCTCTTACCAAGGAAGGTGTTCCTCACCCAGCCCATCTTCTCTTTGAAATAGACATGCTTGCCCCGTGGCAGGGCCTTGGTGAGAATATATGCTACCTGGTCATCTATAGATATATATTGCAACTAAACTGCCCCTCTCGGAACCCAGTCACAAATGAAGTGGTACCTGATCTCAATATGCTTCGACCGGTCATGAAACATTGGATTCTCATAGAGTTTTATGCAACTCTGATTATCACAGTGAATGATAGTCGGAGACATCTCAAGACCAAATAAAACAACCAACATATTGTGAATCCAACTGGCCTAACTGGACGCCATATACTCTGCCTCGACCAAACTCAAAGCATCTGAATTTTGCTTCCGGCTGAACCAGGAAACAAGTCCTGACCCCAAATTGAAGCAACACCCTGAGGTGCTTTTCCTGTCAGCAACACATCCTGCCCAGTCTGAATCTGTGTAGCCAACAAAACTGACTCCATCTCCCCTGACATAGTCTAGGCCATAGTCCATTGCCCCAACAACATATCTCAAGATGTGTTTTTCCCCAACCATGTGAACACTCCTCGGCTCAACCATGTACTGGCTGAGTGTGTTTACGACAAAACATATATCTGGTCTGGTGTTAACCAGATACATAAGTGAACCGATCAACTGCCTGTATAATGTGGCATCCACCAGCTGGCTATCTAAAGCACTAAGCTTCTTCTAGTTGGTGATCATAGGTGTAGACATGGGTCTGCAGTCCTCCATCTAAAATCTACTCAAAATATCTACTGCATACTTCCCTTGCCCAAGAAATATGTGACCCTCCTCCTACCATACCTCCATACCCAAAAAATAGTGCATCAATCTGATATCACTCATCTCAAACTCTGATGCAAGTCCCAGCTTGCACTCAACTATGAGATTATCGACTCCAGTAATGAATAAATCATCCACATACAAAATGAGAATGAGCATGTCCTCACCCCTAATGATGAAATAGAGGTTTGGATCAACATCACTCTTCTCGAAGCCCATCTGAAGCAAATAAGTATCAATCCATGAATACCATGCTCGGGGAGCTTACTTCAGACCATATAGTGCCTTCCTCAGAAGACACACGTGAGTCTCCCTGTCACTCACCTCAAACCCCTATGGATGCTCTATGTACACCTCCTCATCAATAAAGCCATTCAGAAATGTGATTTTCACATCCATCTGGTGAATGCGCCAACCCATTTATGTTGCTATGGCAATGATAGTCCTGATAGAAGTGTATCTTGCAACTGGTGTGAAAGTCTCGTCATAATCGATTCCCTCAATCTGTGAGAATCCTCGTGCTACAAAACGAGCCTTGTGTTTCTCCACGCTACCATCTACAACAATCTTGGTCTTGTACAACCACCTGGAAGTCACAATTGACTTCCCCATTGGCCTCAGAACCACATCCTAGACATCATTGCGCACAATGGAGTCATACTCCTCAACCATGGCCTCTCTCCAGACCTGATGGTCAACTGCCTGCGCAAAATTCTGTGGCTCAGTATCCCTGATACTCGTCACTAGTGCCAAATATGCTCCCAATATGACTGGTGGCCTGCTCTCTCTGATTTGGCTCTTGGGCTCCCCTACATTCTCCCTGGCCTCCTTCAGGGTCTCATGAAACCATCTAGGTCTCCTCTTCCCCGAAGCGGTCAATGGATAAGTAAGGCTTCTCTGCCCAAGAGTAACTGCCTCTGGACTCGTCTCAACACTCTGAGATCTTGAAGACTGTACTCCCTCTAAAGTCTTTGCCCCATCTGACTAAACATGCTTTGACTGTGACCCTGAAGTTGTGCATGGTGACCCTGTCACCCCTGATACCGGTGTACCTGACGACTAAGGCTGTGCTCCCTTTGAGACTGCAACTGGCAACTTTGCATCATCCTCAACTCCAACTCTCGACTCAAGAGATCTCGCAAAAGCCCTATCCTCCTCAAATCTAACATCTCTTCTCACCACCACTTTCCTAAGTGGAGAAATGTAAATGTGATAGGCTTTCGACACCTCTGAGTATCCAAGTAGAATCCCCTGCTGGGCTGTGGGGTCTAGCTTTGTCCTCCTCTCCGAGGGGACGTGAGAGAAAGTCAAGCACCCAAATATCCTGATGTGCTCGGCATCGGACCTCCTATCAGTGAAGGCCTCCTCAGGAGTCATCTTCCCCAAAATCCTATGGGGGCTCCTATTTTGTAGGTAAACTGTAGTAGCACATGCCTCTGCCCACAAATACAAAGGAAAACTCTGATCATGCAGCATAGATCTCACTGCACCGGTAATGGCCTGGTTCTTCCTCTCGGCAACCCCATTCTGCTGGGGGTTGTAAGGTACATTCATCTATCTCCTGATGCCATGTTGTGCACAGAATTCTATAAAATGTCTCGAGGAATACTCTCCCCCGTTATCCGATCACAAGACCTTGATCCTGTTTCTCGATTGGTTCTCCACAAGAGCTCTGAACTCTTGGAACCATGTGAAGACCTCACTCTTGGCCTTCAGGAAATAGATACAAGTCTTCCTCAAGTAGTCATCAATAAATGTGAGATAGTACTCACAACCACTCAAGGACCTCTGAGACATGGGCCCACACATTTCCGTGTGTACTAAATCCAGTATCCCAGCTAACCTGGTGTCACTACTGGGGAACGATGCCTTGGCAAACTTGCCAAGTGCACACCCTCTGCAAACATCCTAATTATCTATGTTGATCTATGGCACTCTAGTCACAACCTCTCTCAGTCCTCCAAGAGCCCCATGATGTAGGTGGGCCATCCTACGATGCCATAACTCACATAAATGTTTGTTGCTATCGTTGCTCGCTGCCAATCACCTGTCCTGAGGCATGTGGAGAACCCCGAGGATGAATCAGTACCTCGATGCCTCTGAATGTCACCTCAAGACCTCTATCCTGGAGGGTGGAAACTGATATTAAATTCTTCTTCATGCTAGGGAAATAAAGAACGTCTATGAACGATATAGGTGGCAAGCCATCTCTCCAAAAAGCAACTGTGCCAACCCCTGCAACTGTGAAAACTCTGTCATCTCCAAGAGAAATCTCAATCCTAACCTCAGTGTCTCTGATATCAGAAAAATGCTCTCGATATCTAGTCATATGGCTTGAATCCCCACTATCAATATACCAGATCCTGGGTGTCATCTCAACTGAAGTGCAACATGTGAGGAAAGCACACTCTCTCTAAAACTATGTCTAAAAGTCAATATCCTCTGTTGTAGCTACGGTACCACCCTTCTTCTTCGTCATGTTTGGGCACTGTCCAACATAGTGCCCAAACTTCTTACAAACAAAGCACTTCAATTTGCTCATATCTCTCTTCTGACCACTGCTGCTCTCTCCTCCTCCACTCCCCTGTGGTGGGGCCCCAAAATTGGGACCCTGCCAACCCCCATGACCGACCTTCTTGCCCTTTGTCCAAAGAGAAATATCCTCCTCACTCTGACCAATCTTCTACTGCTGCTACTACCGTTGTCCAGAAGCCTCAGTTGTTAACCGAATCTCCTCCTGGACGAAGTCATCCCACATCCTCTCCCACGTAGGCATGACCTCCCTAGAAACTATGCCACGTACAAATGGACCCCACGGTTTGGTGAAGCTATACATAGCTTGCCTCACCAAAGAGTTAGGGTCAACAACCTCGTCGACAGCTCCAAGCTTGTCTCTGATCTGAGTGAAGCGACCAAGGAATGAAGTTACTGACTCATCCTTGAGCATGCGAATGCCCCTGAGTCGGTCATGAAGAACCATCTTCTCGTTCTCATTGGATATCTCATACAACTTGCATAGATATTCCCACATCTTGTATGGACAAGCCTTCCCCATCAAATGGGGTATGATATGGTCATGAACTGTGTCACAAATGGTCCTCTTCACCTTGTTGTTCCTTTTCCTGAACTCTGCTACCAAGACGAGAGAAAAGACAGTAATGGGGGGAACAGTTGCCTCGACTATATCCCATAGCTTGAGGTCCTCTAAGATGAAGACCATCCTCACCTTCCAAGGCGACTAATTGCTAACCCCTGCTAGCATGTCCTCAACTCGCATCTAAGATGTTGACATGTCTGCCAAACTGCACTGCCCAACTGATGCTCACTCTGCCAAGGAAAAAAAAACATTGTCTCACTCCTGTCAACACAGGTGTGAAAAGAGACAAGTGTACTATGACCTCACTCCTAACAAAATAGGTGTGAAAAGAGGTCACGTCAAAACAGTCTCACTCCTACTACGTAGGTATGAAAAGAGACTGATGACAAGTGTCCAAATTTCCTAACAATCCTTTGAAAAATTCTGCCCTCTAACAACCACTGAATGAGTCGATGGTTGTCCTCAAAAAATTGTCAGAAAGAAGTGTATGACAACCACTCAAAATGTTGTCCCAACTGTCCAAAAAATCATCCATCGAAGCTCTAATACCATGTGAAAGTTCCAGGTCCTATCAACTTGCCTTCTTGGTATGTCTTTGACCAAAGAAAGGCTTTAAGTTTCAACTGTATGTTAATTTGTTTTATGTTGTTTTATAATATCCAACAGTCCAAAAGTATTTTGTTGATTTGTTACGGTTATGTTCTCGATTTTGGGTGCTCTAGCATGTCATTTTTGTCACCATAAATTAGTACATGCATCTCAAAATAAACATAACACACCTAAACATTGTTTACTGCTGAATATGAATAGATCTAAGAAACTAAATCATGCATTTGTAGACACAGGTATTTTTGGTCAACATGACCCTAGATAAAACCCCCCGGGGAAAACCAGTTTGGAATATGTGTGTATATATGAGGAAAGCATAAGAAGGGTTACAATAAACACAATCTATGAAAGAACCTGATATAATAACAACTCCAACTGAGTTGATATACAATCTCTAAATCAACAGATGCGCCCCAGAATGGTGCGCCCCTCATGCAAACTGTCAGAACCACTGAATCTTCTCCAACTACCAACCGTGAGCTCAGATCTGAAAACCCCTCCACAGGAATGAATCTCTAGTAGATGGCCTCCCTCTGAAACTGATCTCACTGAAATCTGATGGTTAGATATCCTAACAGATACGAATAAACCTCCACAGCTATTGTGCCCCTCTCAGAAGTAGAATAGCTCCAGTAAATAATCAAGGAAAGTAGCTCCAAGCCTCCATCAATGAAAGCAAGCGACCTCCCTAAAGCATCCTCAAAAAATTGACCTCGTCTCCATCCTCCAAGAGCTCCTCTCTCAACAAGAAAAAGACCAAATGAAGAATGTGCCCCTCCTTCACCCTTTGCGCCCCTCTTTGACTAGCGAAAGAAAACCTAGATATTCAAGGGTGGAGATCATCTCATCTCCCATCTAATCGATGGTTGATATCTCCCCATGAATATCTAAATCACAAACCCACTTTTGGTTAAGTTTCCTATGTCAACTTTATGTCTCTAATTCACCCCTTTGTGAATTAATAGTCATTTTAGGCCAAAATGACTAAATTTCACTTTATCCAAAGCCAAAGTGAAATTAGACAAAAGTACAAGGTACAAAGTGTAATGTCCTTCCCTCATGTGCTAAGGAGGTCATAAGCACATGGGGAACACCTCCCAAGGTACAAAACTCAACATACTGGACAGTAACAAGTACCCAGAAAACACAGAGGCATAACCCTTGTGCAATTTAAAGATTGAATAAATGGATGACAATGCATGTGGGAATGTTGGCCCGAGGCATAACTTATATCACCAAACCACCATAAACTATACATCTTGGCATAATGGCCACCCTATAATCAACTTATGAGATACGTTGATGCCAATACCACAAAAGTAAGCCTAGGACTAGGTGGATAACCCACAACCATGGCTCTGGAAAATACACAATGACCAAAAGGTAGTTCGAAAACATATACAACAACCCCAGAGAAACCCGCATACAACCAAACATGGTTACCATAATTGTGAGGAAGCGACCAACAAGGCTAAATAGAGAAAAAAAATACCCATAACTACTTAAAACAATAGAGATCCATCACAGTTTTCACCACACAGAACAACCAACGAATGCATAACTTCAACCAATCAATTCTTTTATTTGCAAAATGAATAACCACACAGATATTCCCACCCATTTGCACAATTTCCAATCTCAGGAAAACACAAACCAACGCATCACTGAGCCATCGTTCGTTCATACACAGAGTTAAATTCATGGATGTGAGAAATGAACCATACCTAAAAGCAATAGCTTTTAAAAAAAGGTGAATTGGCCGAGTAGTTCCTTCAAGGGTTGGATCTCGGAGCTTAACCACCAACAAAACCAAATGAAACAATAACCATACTAGGGTGATGACCCAATGGGAGAAGTATGGAGTGACGTGCATTTACTGCACGCCGCTTCCATCTTCCTCTACATTCAATTTCGAAGTACACGACATCCAACAACCATCAATACATTAACCATGCCATTAATTTCAGCCATTGAAACTTACGACCATATTGCTTTCCAAATGCGCCACCCAAAATCCATATTAACCATTGCCAAAACCCTACCATACCATATATCAAATGCGCCCAATAGGCTCTTTCTTTGGAAAATTTTTATAAGTCTCTTTCCATTTCTTTTGTTTGATGTTGTTACTAACATATGTCTATGCAGGTGTATCCAGGTAATAATCTCGGTGATATAATCAAGTGTATCAACTATAATATATATGCCAATCATACATAAAATTAAGCTCCGAATAACAAAACATCCATAAAACACATCATCCACCTGTTATTATGCCAAAAAAATGAAACCAATACTGCATCATCAACCATATAAGACCCTGTAAGAAATATCGAAATAGCAGCATAAAAAGTGTGATATGACTACCTCTGAGCCTCTAGTCTACAAAGGGGTCCCACCTACTAGTATTATATCTTGTTAGCATAGTTTAGATAATAGGGTTTAGCAATAATTTGCAAGCGAAATTCCTCGTTGTGATTTTAATCGTCAACAAGCACTACTCCTATAATGAGCATCCATACAAAGAATATAAATTTAGGAGGGGCTAAGACTTTCCATAGTTTAGTCCACCACCACTGACATGTGTTAGAGTGGGGTTGAGGATGCTATATTTTGTATCCAATTTTCACACTATATTTGCTTATGGATGGATTTGCACCCCATAATAAAGTGTCATATTCCCTTCTTATATGTATACATGTTTAAGTTGTCCCATGAATTATGAGCACCATTGTTGTTCAATACCTAGTAGCTTGAGATCTTAGGCAATGTACCAAATTTGTGGTTTGGAATCTAAGCAACTTGGTTGAGTGTATTGAGTTATCAATTTACAAGTGCATTCGATAGTTGAGGGGGCATATGATATCCTAGATCATATCCCACCTAGCTATTTAATCCCATCTTAACCCTTGTGCCATCTCATATTTCCTAGTAGAGGTGATCTATAATTAGATGGACAACAAGAGTGACATCTTTCCAAAAATTGGATCCACCCTTATGTGATTTAGTTTCATTTTGAATTCACTCCTCCAAGCTTGTTGGGGAAATCTATTTGTTGTAGAGAATCTCTTTCCATAGTCCATGGTTAACAATGAGTTTCTAGGCCCCCTTTGTTGTGAGGGTAGTGGCAAGCTTTCTTATGTTCCTTATATGCCAACCTCAATGGTCCTTTGGTTGGGATAGAGCTTCCTATGATACCAAAGGTAGTCCTCCCTCCTCATTGTTTCCCTTCCAAAGGTATGAGAAACAAATATGTCTAATTTGGTGAGGATATGTTCCTAAGGGGATGCGAATGAGATCCAATAGATAGGTACAAAAAAATACACACTCCTTATTAGTACAACATGGGCTACACTTCATGTCCATTTGTGGGCCCAATATTATATACTTACCTTTAATCTATCAAGTAACTAGTTCCAATCCTGAATTTATGCTTGTTTGGCTTGACCTAGAAACCTAGGTAGGTTAGATGCTCATCAAATTCTTTCAAGGAGTAATGTAGAAGATTGTGGATCATAATTAAGTGAAGATGGGGAACAAGGTTGAAACAAATGAATGGTTTTGACTTGTTTATCTCCATGCCCATAACTAAGTAGAAAAGATCAAGTAATCTGGAAAAGGACGTGTATTTGGAGGTGGAGCCATTCTAAGAGAGGAGAAGGACATCCACAAACACCGAATGGGTGATATGGATCATCTCAACCATATCAATACCCAAGATATTACCTACTTGGCATTTAACATGGATCAGTCTGTTAATGCTTTCAATGATTAGTTAGAAAAGGAGATGGAATAAAGGGCATCCTTGACAAATACCTTAGGAGGTAGAAGAGAAATGGGAAGTTGAACCATATATAAGGAGTGTAGAGGAGACCAAGGATGGGTAGGCTTCTACCCAAGCAGTGAATGGCCATGAGAAACCAACTTGAATGAGAATATGAAACAAAGCCAACTAGATTAGTCAAAATCTTTGGATAAGTTTGTTTTCTATATGAAATCTCTCTTGTGGGGGTCTTGGTAGCATGAAGGACCTCTTGGGTTGTACCTATGGCATCTCGAATATCCCTCCCATGAAGGAATTCCATTTATTTGTTGGAAATTCTTTCAAATAATATGGGTTTGAGACGAGCGACAATGATTCTAGACATGAGCTTGTAAATGTGATTGAAAAGATACATGGGGTGAAAATGATAAAAAAGGGAGGGAACACCTTGAAAAACAATATCATTAGATGATAGTAGAACTCCTCCCAGGAACAACATTACATCAGAGGAGAATTTTAATTATCATGAGCCCAGATGTTATGATCACTTTTAGGGAATTCGATAACACTGATGTTCAAAAGAACATGATCTCAAACTCTTATCTAAATTTAGATAGCTTGCTAACATCCTACTAAGGAGCTCAATAATTATTAAATAGAAAGTACACTTCACATGAACAAGTAATGGAAAAAGAAATCATACACAAATAATATAAAAACTTTTTAAGAAATATGATAAAATTACATGGCCACAAAATTAAGGAAAAAATAACAATCATAATTTTTACAATGTTGCAACTAAGACTTGATTCCCTTTTATAAACATTGAATTTAATTGAGAGGTTGAGGATATCGACTTCATCTATTATCATAAATTTGGGGTTTATGAAGACAAGTAGGGACTAGATATGTTTGAGAGGCCAAGGCAACATGCTAGTCTTGTCCATGTTTTCCCCAAATTGAACTCTAAGAGTGAAATGGTATCCCGTAAAATTTAGAGTTTGAAAATGAAGAGATTTTAAATGGGCTTTAACTTAAAATGACTAGTTTGCTATAAAGTTAGCTTAATGGAAATATTCATAATTTATAAGTGAACTATATTATAATAAATCTTTTGTTCCACAAATTTTCATTTTCAAGCCAATCAAAAGAGATTCCCTGTAAATGATGACCACCTCCAAGGATTTTAATGTTGAAACATGTTCATTGTGTTTCTATTTTTTTTTACTTGCCATCATTAATAGGAGAGATTTTACATTCACATTTCTTATGCTTCCTATTATAATATCACCCCCCACATTGTAGGTATGAACAAAAGACAAAATGCAATGCACGTTAAAATGTACATATAATGTACATATGAGTCTTTCCCACTTGTTAAGGTAACACTTACCCTTGAAGTTTTTTATTTTATCAAACCTTGACTTGTATTATATAACCCCAATAATAGAGTTATGGGAAGCATAGAAGCTAGCAACCTTCCATTAAGTGGCTAAGTTGGTAATCAAGACAACATTTAATCATTGTTCATTGTGATAATAGTTTAACTTCATGTCATGAAGATAATCTAAAAGTAATGTTATAACCAACTACACCATTTAAACACAAATGTTATAACCAACTACACCACTAAAACACAAATGTGACATTTAATAGTTTATTTATTTGATGATCATAATTAAATAAATATAATAAAATTGTGTAATAATAAAGCTCCAAATTCTTTTTTGGTTGTATTCCAAAATTGAAATAATTAAATATATATTTTCGACTAATTAAAAAAATAAATTAAACAACACAACTTTACTAATGGAGCAATAAACACATCTTAAATGAAAGTGTGATCGAAATCGAGGAAGGACAAATTTGAGAAATGGTAAACTACTTCTATAATTAAAGATACCAATGAGAAATACAATGTCTATTTAACTAGCATATCCCCGAAGCAGGGAAAAGGAAACACCGAAAAAAATCAAGTAACATATGTTTTATGATCATCATATTTAGTGGGAGAACAAACAATGAAATAAATGAAATAGATGTCATCTAAAGCTATTTGCTACTCGAGATTGAATCATAATTTGTTATGAAAATGAAATAAAACAAAAAAAGTAAAAATTTCATCACTGATTCCTAGCAGGTCTTGCATCTTAGAAATGATTTCACAAACAATTTGATATAGATGCTCAAGCAAAGAGATAATAAGTGTTAGACAATTCTCACCTATCTTTCACAACCCAAAGGGGTTGAAATGGAAAACACCCTCCAAGCTAAATTATTGGATATTCTTACAATATTTTGGAGATTCTAGAACACCATTACACAAATTCCTGTGATTTTCAACACTAAGAAACCTAAGGCTCTCATAAAACCTAGTCATGGCATCAATTCTAGAATCCAACAAATAAATCGAGTATCGAAGACAAGGTAACTTGTTCAAGCAAGGTATACTTTTTCATAAACCCTACAAGTTGTAACTTTGAAATGCATTCCTGGGGTTGTTCAGGGTTGCATATTTTTTCACAACTAAACATTGGGTGAGATTTAAGTGTTGAACATATTTGAAACGTAAAATGAGTGAATGAAGAAGTGTACAAGTCATGATTGTGAGCTTGTGGCATTCCTTGTTTAGATAAATACTTGTAAACATGATATTACTATGATATGGATTTTTGAACCACAACATTCAATGAAATTAGTTTAGTATAACTTTGACTATAGTCAATAGAGTAAATAACATCTTACCAATAAAAAAAGAACTCATTTCCATAAATAGAACTTATAATCCATAAAGTCATTGTGTTTAAAGGAGTACATATAGGAGTGCATATATGATCCAAGAACACCAAGATGCTCAACTCTAACAAAAAACAATTAATAAAAGAACTCTCACTAAAAACAATTAAAATTAAACCCTACATCTATAAACCTTCACAATTGCTTGCAACATTATACTAGAGAACACCACATACATGATATAACAAAAGTTAGATGGAGTAAAATATTTATTTTGACTTAAAATCCATATCGTCTAGCACTAATAGAAGCATAAATCAATATCCATACAAGGAGAACATATAATAAGCATGTCAAAAATGATTAGTAGATTCAAAATTGGCAACATAATTTGTTTTTAATGATTCTCGTTATAATTTTCATGAAAAAATTGCATATGAAATAATTCAATTCCACTAATTTTATAAATATATAAATGCATTGCAAGTGAGACCGAAGAAAATGCATTGTAGGATACACTTTCGCTATGGGAAAGGTCATGGTATTACTAAGCTATATAGAAAAGTTGGTCTGGAAAGGTCTTACCTAAGCTAGCTCTCCTTAGGCAAGTAAGGTCCTAGTCTTGAGCTCTACTTAGGTAAGCAAGGTCTTGATTGTGTCGGTCTTATTTGAGTTTAGGTAAGGTATTAGTCTTGGGCTCTAGTAAGGTAGGTAAGGAATTGGTCCCAAGCTCTTCTTAAGCATTTAAGGAACTCACTGTATCAGTCTTACTTGTGTGAAGGTAAGGTACTTACTTGAGTAAAGGTAGCTTAGGAAAGACCAAGATGTGTCCAAAAAGTTAATAATTTGTAATTAGAGCAATAATTCATGTCCACTTCCTTTTGTATGCCTTTGCTCCATTTTATTTAGTACATGTCTCTTAATGGGTTGGAACTAATGACAAGGAATGAGGAGTTTTCACCATTGAAACCAATATTCACGAGGGTTTAATGTAGTCATGGAAGCCTCCAAAAATAATGGTCAAACATGCGATATATGCATATCACTACATGCACATACATAAGTAGATGAGAGTCTACTTCCATGTTCTCCTAAACATATTATTTACTCAGTACCTTAGGGTAACCATAAAGCACCGAGTGATCAAACATGTAAAACAAGTATAACACTATTCATGCACACACATGAACCTAAGGCCAGTCCACATTTTCATAAAAAACCTACCAAATGTTTTTGTCAACATAGTTAAGGACAAATGGTAACAATTTGGAGTTCTAATTTTGAAAATTCATGTTTAAGTGTAGGTCTAACCTAAAATTATAGAAAAGAGCACCTTGTAAGTTATGAAGCCTCTTCGAGAGCGATTTTTGTTTAAAAATGCATGGTTCATCGAAGCTCAATTTTTTGCATCCGAGGGCATCCTTGAAACACAATAATTTATAAAAGTCTTATAAGGTCTTGACAGAAGGGTCATCCCAACAAATCCATGATTAACACAGAGTTGGTCATTTAAGGCCAATCCCATGAAAATAAGGTCCTTTACAACTGTGTACTCTCCCAGATTTCAATCCCCTGCATATCCTTCCTTGCCAGGAACATCTTGTTTCCCCCTGTCACCATCGAAGTTATCCTCTCCCTGTTAATATTATGGTAGCTGCGGGAGGTATTTACCTCCATGTGTGAACCTAACGAGAATAGAAAACTCCAGGAAGCAAGAGAAACCCTAATGAGTTGGCTAATAACCCTAGAAGCCTTGTCGGCTCAAGAAGATAATTTATATTAGGCTATTAGCCTCCAAGAGAAGAAGTCGGCCAGAAATTATAATAATATACTGAATAGACACCTATCCAGAAGGAGAAGTCGGCCCCAGCAAAACTGCCAGATCTACTATAAATACAGGGCGCCAGTTCTCATTTGCAGCATCTCAGAATTGCAGTTCTACAGTTTGGTGCGCATTGCAATTGTAGTCTGGTGCGCAGGTTTGGAGGAAGCGCTGGTGCAGCTGCAACATCAACAATTTCTTAGTTTTGGCTTGAATATCTCTTAGCTAAGGTTTGGAACATCTGATCAGCTTTTTTTTATACGCTATCCTTGGGGATTGATGCACTACTCTTTGTTTGGCTATCTAGCCTAGGGTTTGCTTCCGGAGGAATTCTCAGTCAAGGTTAAGGTGCTCGGAGGGAGGCTTCAGCCTATGGTTNTATATTCTAACAGGTTATGGGCCCACACCCCTTCAGTCAGCCTAAAATGCTGGAAGGAAACATAACCGCTAGATATTGAGCTCGTTGAGGAACTGCCGCTAGGGTTACTAGCAGGAGCAGCTTCCAAAAGCACTGTAGCTAGGGTTACCAAAAAAAGCAGTTGTAGAAACCCTAAACCTCTTGAGGCACCTTAGGTGACGAGATTGACCTAATCTCTGGATAGATCAGTGTGCCCTAGCCCAGTGCATCTCCTGGTACTCTTAGAAGGCTAAGACGTGAAGTTTGGATTTTTGGTCAAATCTAGGGTTTTACCAAGTCAAGCAAGCCATGACGAACTCTATGAAGTCTGAGAACAAGCTAGATGGAGCCTCTAACTTCAGAGCATGGAAGACAAGGATTGACCTCATCCTCGCTAAGAATAAAGTGTTGGATATTGTGAAAGGAAAGATCGTGGAGCCAGAGTTTAAAGAAGGAGA
>ML790537.1:80072-92416 GCA_009831015.1 Picea engelmannii
TTATCATGTAAAAATGTAATTTAATTTTTAATTTATTATTTCTTAAAACATTAATGCAATTTAATTTTAATTTTTAATTTTTAAAGGGAAAACATTAATGCAATTTAATTTTTATTTTTAATTTACTTATCTATTGTACTTTATATCCCAATAGTATTTCTGTTTGATGTCACCTTATAGGATATGTAGTTTCCTGTTTCTAATTATAGTTCCATTAACATTCTCTTCAAAATATAGCCATTGACATTTTCTTCAAAATATAGCCACCCTGATTTATACTTAGAGTTTTTTTAGATAGGTTGTCTGCAATTTTATGCTTGTGAATGTACATGAAGTTTAATGTAATTGAGAAGACACCTCTATTTTTTGTTGTTTTCTCTTCATAGTTTTTGTGTATGCTTTTGTTAATATGATTTTTTAATAATTTTAAAAAGAAATGTGTTTTTGTGTTTATACTTAAGAGTTTTCTTGGATAGTCTGTCCCCAATTTTATTAAACATGAAGTTTAATGTAATTGAGAAGACACCTCTATTTTTTTGTAAATTGAGTTTCTCTATTTTTTGTAAATTGAGTTTCATTTTATGTTTTTTCTTCATAGTTTTTGTGTATACTTTTGTTAATATGATTTTTTAATAATTTTAAAAAGAAATGTGTTTTATATTTAATAAAATTATTATATGATAATTTTTAATAAAAATAGTGTTTAGTAACACAAAATATAAATATAAATGTTAATTAATTTAATTTGAGTTTATATTAATGGTAATAACTTAATTTTATGATTTTCCCCGAATGGGGTGACACGAGGCGCAATGGTGCCACGCGGGATCGAGCCGGAACGCAGTATTAATGCATCCACCGGCCCACATCACCTCTGCCCTTAACTCACCATGGACATGAGTAGGCGCATTCAAACGACGAGGCCTCTCACGCAAGGGAAGGGTATAGGCCCTCAGCGCACTAACCAGGAGATTTTAATGGCTATGGCGGGCATTTTAGCATCAGTTCTCATTCTCTAGTTCTCATTGTCGCTCCCTGCAGCCTCCTCGACGATCTCGCCAACTTTCACGAGCAGCACGACCTTTCGAGAGAGCACCTAGGCAATTTGTTGGACCATCGCCATGCCCTGAGCGAGAGGGAAGCAGCGAAGGGGAGCCGCCTGGTACATGGCGGAGTCACGGCGCAAGAGAAAGAAGAACTTTGAGATTGCCATAGCAATGGCAGCCAGGAGAAGAAGAAACAAACCACACACGCCTCCAATGGCGTACATGGAGGAAGTCATCCCGGAAGGAGGCTCGACGAGCCCCCCTGAGCACACTTTGTTTATCGTGTCGGACAACTGGAATTCGAGATCGAATTTTGGACTGGACAACAAGCCACCGCCTGCAAGCAATCTGCTCGCCCCCCAGGCCACCAACTCAAAGATGCCTTACTCCCCCTGCTACGTAGAAGAGGAGGTTCCCCCCGAACCTACCAGGGAAGCGGAGGTGCACCCGAATCAAGAAGTAGAAGCGACCAATCTTGAGAGGTTAATTGAGAGCCATCGCCTGGAGCAACCACCTTCAGTCGACTGGGGATACTTCAATCTCGTCTTTGAGATGAGGAATTTGCTGGATGACCAGATCTTTCACCTGGCGAGAGTGAATCAGAGACTCGACATGCTCTTTGCGGCTCACTCCAGAACTCTGCCAAAGAAACAATGTTCGACTTGTGCGCAGGCCTATGCGCTCCCAGCAGGATGGCGGCAGCAGGAGGACGAGGACAAGTGCGCAGGCTCAAAGGTTACAAAATGCTCAGAACCAGACTTTGTTTTTCTTGTTATAATTTAGGCCTTGGGCCCATTAGTTATCAGCTTTTCTTAGGACTAGTCAGGGTAACCAATTTCATGCTCAAGACTAATAGTCCTGGTTTCCTTCGGGCAGAGGACGTGACATTGTAAATTTTGTTAATTTTGTGAATTGGGTGACAAATGGCATGAGATGTCCAGCTGTCCCGGTTTCCTGTTTAGGCGGGACAACTGGCATCACCAACAACTTCTGTATTCGGTTTATGGTAATATAATAGGCTCCATCTTTTTTATTTAAAAAAAAAAAAACTTAATTTTATGATTTTTAAATAAATTTTTTAAAATAATTTTAAAAAGAAATGTGTTTTATAACATAAAATATAAACATAAATATTAATTAATTTGTTTTGCGAATATTTTACTAAATAACTGGTTTAATTAATTTATTTTGTTTTTAAAATAGTTTTAAAAAGAAATGTGTTTTATAACATAAAATATAAACATAAATATTAATTAATTTGTTTTGTGAATATTTAATTAATTTATTTTGTTTTTAAAATAGTTTTAAAAAGAAATGTGTTTTATAACATAAAATATAAACATAAATATTAATTAATTTGTTTTGTGAATATTTTATTAGATAATTGGTTTAATTAATTTAATAATATATTTAATTTATTTATTTTGTGAATATTTTATTAAATAATATGTTGATATTTATTAAATTTTATGAATTAAAAGTGGAGTTAATTTATTTTTTGGATATTTTATTAAATAATATGTTTATATTTATTAAATTTTATGAATTAAAAGTTAAGTTAAATAATTTTTTTTATAAATGTATATTTATAAAAACATTTTTTTCCTTGATTTTTTTTTCCAAAGTTTTCTTTTTAAAAAAATGATCAAAATTAAGTTTATAACAACAATTTCTACGATATTAATTTAAATAATATAACAAGTTTAGGGACAATTTTTTTATATAATATTGATGATGTAAAAAATAACATCAAAATTAAGTTTATAGCAACAATTTCTAAGATATTAATTTAAATAATATAACAATATTATTTATAACAATAATTTTTATGATATTAATTTAAATAATATAACAAGTTTAGGGGTAATTCTTTTATATAATATTGATGATGTAAAATATAACATCAAAATTAAGTTTATCGCAACGATTTCTACCATATTGATTTAAATAATATAACAAGTTTAGAGGCAATTTGGAGAATTATCAAAAAATTTGAAATGGAAGCGTTGGAGGGAACCAGCAGAGGGAGGCGAACTTTGGTTCATGGCAATGGAGGCTATCCAGGGCTTTCTCCGGGAGCCAGAAGTTATCTTTCTTAGACATTATCGTATTGATTCCTTATCTCGTTACTCCTTAGCTCCAACTCTTTGTTTTTGGTTTCGGTCACTATGCTTTTCTGTCCCCCCTGGGACCTGGTCTTGTTGACAAGACTTTGGCTGCTGTGTAGGGATCGATGGCAGATCCGGTCGCTGTCTTCCACTGAGCCAACCAACATAATTGTCAACCTTCTGGCAGGTAGCCTAAGCTCCTTATCTGATCTCTAGCTCTGACCAACCTTTGTTTTTGGTTTCGGTCACTGTGCTTTCTGTCCTCCATGGGACTCGATCCTGTTCTCAAGTCTCTGGTTGTTGCGCAGGGGTCGGTGGCAGATCCGGTCGCTGTCTTCCACTGAGATATTCTTCAGAATTGTCATCATTTTGGCCTCCTTTGCTGAATGGATACTCTATTAAATAACCTTATGCAACCTTCTGATGAGGTTGTCTGGAGACAAGTGGGGCTATTCGATAACATTGACGCCCTCGAGTTCAAGCAGAACAAAAGTCCTCTCTCGCTTTTCAAATCTCCTTTTCTCGTCGAGGTTTTAGAAGGACATTTTTCGGCTACACAAACTGCAGACAGAGTCCCCGTGACTGCTCCTTCCATTTCTGGTGGACCCTGTATTTCTTCTCGTCCTTCTCCTCCGACTGGATGTTCTAACCTACCTCCTCTATAGGGATTACAAAAGGCTCCCATTGGCTCGACACAGTCAGGCCCTTACGGCTGAAAGGAGTGGAAATCCAACAGAAAGGCAAGAAGACTGGTGGTGGGAGATGGAGTGGGACTAGAAGATCTCTGCAAAATGTCGCTCTATGGTTTAGTGGGGCGATTCTCCTATAAATAGTTCAACAATATTCACCTTGTAGATTGGATAAATCTTCACTGGCTTCCTCTTCTTGGATACTCCCCTGAAGTCATCTATCTCAAAAAGGATGGTATGGCTTTATTTGCAAGTCACCTGAGGATGCCTCCTTATTATTAAGCAATCTTTGGGTTTCTGGGGGATCAAGTCTCATGCTTAAGCGCTGGAGGATGGCTTTCAACCTCGACACAGGCTACTTTCAGCATAGGCACCTATGGGTCCTTCTTCCAGGCCTCCCATTGTTCCTTTGGAATGAAGGAGCTCTTAAAGCTATTGGCGACTCATTGGGCACTTTCATTGCTGTTGATCCTCAGTCTCTTTCAGGTTCGGTGAGAAAAATGGGCAGAGTGTTGGTAGCTATGGACATTTGTGCTGGTCTATCGGAAATCCTGGAAATAGAATGGAGAGGAAGGAAGATAGCTCAGTCACTGGACTATCTAGGGCTTCCCTTCCGCTGTAACCGCTGCCGAAAAAAAGGACACCTCCGTCGCTCCTTCGCTAGTAAGGATCTAAACGAACCCTTGGAAACCGATGACCTGCTTTTAAACCCTCCCGATTATGTGGAAGAAGACCCATCTCTGAGTTTTTTGGAAGTCTCCTCCCCTCCTCTTCCCCCAACCCCCATCGACCATGTTGTCTCCCTTTCAGATAAACTCAAACAACACTGTCCCCATCTCTTCTTGCCCCTTACCGATGCAGAGAAGGATGCATTAAACAAATCCCTCTGGCTTTCATCTTCCACCGGTGTTAAGATTTCCCCCCTGACTCCGAGCTTCCCCCTCTTGATCCCTGCACTACTGATCCCTCAGTTTCTATTCCTACCTCCCCTCCGGTAATTGGCTCCTTCCCCATCATTGCCGAAGACTCACCTATTTTGGATTTGTCCCCTCTTCTGAACCACCCACCCCCTTCCTCTCCGATTAGGCTCCATAGCCACTCCTCCACCTCTCTTGATTCAGAAGCTTCACTCCAGGTTCTACCAGGCTATAGGGAAGCTGAGGAGGATGAAGCTTACCTTTTCGATTTACCAAACTCTTCTTCCTCCCTGCCTTTCATCCCCTATAACTCCTCCCAGCTACCCATCTTTCGTGGCAAAGAACTTATCAATCCCTCTTCGAAGGCTGATGCTTCCAACCCCCTCCCAACAGACAAATATAGGAAAGGTTTTGCTTGGTCTAGAGGACTTGGTATTGAACTCTCCCCATTACAGGCGAGGAGCTATAGAAAGAAAAAAGAAATCTCAAGCAACCAACCAAAAGATACTGTCATCCCTCCCATGGATGGGAAGGCCCTTAGAGCGTGAAAGGCCTTAGCCTGGTCTAAGTGATGTTGGTGCTCTCTCTGAATATTTAAGGGATTGGAGGCACCCTCAAAGCTGCCTCCTTTAGAATATTGCTAGCAGGTACTTCTCCAGCGATTATTTTTCTTCGAGAGACCCTCTCGGATGATCAAAAGTCAAGAGACTTTATTCATCATTTTTTCCCTTCCCGGGTCTCTTCAGTTGTTAATTCTATTGGAAATTCTGGTGGTCTCCTGGTCGCTTGGGATCCCTATGTTTTTTACTTGACTCCCTTCGTGACGATTGGAGGAATTTTGTTGGTTGGCCGTCATCTGGAAACCAATCAGGAGTTGACATTTCTCAATGTGTATGGGCATTGTGTTGACAGAAAACAGTTCTGGACGTCTCTTGCTAACAACGGTTTACTCTCCACTCCTAATCTCATTCTAGGTAGTGATCTGAACATTCTTCTCTCGGAGGATGAACACTGGGGGGGCGCCTCTCCCTCAGGGTTGAACAAAGCTTTCTACAAATATATTTTTGCATCAAACAACCTAATTGATGTCTTGCTGACAAGCCTAATCCCCACCTGGAGAAATGGGCTCTCAGGTTTAGATTCAATTGCCAGGCGTCTGGACAGATTCTTAGTTTCAGATCACTTACTGGCCCAGGTAAGATTGTCAAAATCGTGGGTGGAACTACCCTTTGTTTCAGACCACGCCCCCGTCCTTTTACAATTGCAAGCCACAACAATGCACAAAGCTTACCCGTTCAAATTCAATCATCACTGGCCGACGGATTCTGATTTTTCTCTTATAGTTCATAGTGTTTGGAAAGACCCTTGTTTTTTGCAGGAAGACAGTCCCCAACTGCGTATGGTGTGGACATTAAAGGTTATTAAAGCTCATACAAAAGCATGGTGCAAAGCTAAAAAGGAAAAAGAAAACTTCAAACTAAATAAACTGGAGTTTGAGATAACTCAGTTCTTAAAAAAATCAGTCATTTGTGCCTTATCTACGGAGGACAACGACTCATTAAAAATGCTAGAATTTAATAGGAACGCCCTTCTACGTGAGGAGGGAAACAGTTGGAGACTGCGGAGCAGAGCCACCTGGCTAAGAAGCGGTGACTTTAACACTAAATTTTTTCACAAAGTGGCCAGCTACAACAGGAATAAAAAATTTATTTGGTCCATTTCAAGTGAGTTTGGAGGCACACGCTGTGGGCAGGAAGCAATTAAAGAGGAGGCAGTTTCACATTACACTCATTTCTTCAAAGCCTGTAATAGCCCAAACTTAACTGAAAGCTCCTTCATTGCAAACCTTTACCCAAACATGGTTATTGAGGAGGAAGCAAATGATCTCTACAAACCAACCACTCTGTTGGAGCTGAAAGATATCTTGGACCATTTCAAAAAAGAGAGAAGCCCGGGGCCTGACGGATGGACGTCTGAGTTCTTCACCCATTTCTTTGACCTTGTAGGAGAAGACCTTCTTCAGATGGTAGAGAATTCACGATTAAACGACAAAGTCATCGGTAGCATAAACTCTACTTTTCTAGCATTAATCCCTAAGGAAATTAACTCTGTTTCCATCAACGACTACTGCCCTATTGCAATCTTATTTACAAAATTATCTCAAAAATCCTCTCGAACAGAATCAAGCCTATTTTAGAAAGATGTCTTTCTGTCGAACAGATGGGATTTCTCAAAGGCAGAAGAATCCAGGATGCTATTGGAGCGGCTCATGAAGGACTTCACAACATTAAAAAGAAAAACACAAAGGCCCTGGTTTTGAAGCTGGACCTCAAAAAAGCCTTTGACAACATCGACGGGGGCTTCTTAAGGTTGATTTTACTTTCAGCTGGTTTTGGTATAAAGTTTACAGATTGGGTTATGTCCTGTGTTACTAGCGCAAATTTTGTTGTTTTAATTAATGGAGAGGCGACCAAGTTTTTCAAGAGCGAGAGGGGACTCCGCCAGGGATGCCCTCTCTCACTGTACCTTTTCATCATGATAATGGAAGGCCTCAGCTTGCTGCTAACAAAAAACGTCTCCGATCATCATATCTCAGGTATAAAGGTTTCAAAATTTATAAATATTGTTCATCTAATGTTTGTTGACGATGTTCTCTTGATGTCAAAGGCCACTCTTTCGTAATGGATAGTGATCCTGGAGCTGCTTCAGAATTTCTGCGTTGCTTCGGGCCTTTGCATCAATTATGCAAAGTCTACAACACATTTTTGGGGGTTAGCAGAAACAGAGCTCTGCTCCTTAAAAGCGTCTCTACCCTTCTCCTTCATTGATTTAAGTCAAGGCTTCAAGTACCTGGGATATGTTTTAAAGCCAGGAGCAAAAAATTCAGAAGACTGGCGCTGGCTGGTGGCCAAGTTTGAAAGGAAAATAAGCTTTTGGTGCAACAAGTGGCTGTCCCTAGGAGGGCGTTTTATCCTTGTCAATTCAGTGCTACAAAGTTTATCAGTCTTCTGGATGTCTTTGGAGAAAATTCCCTCTTCGATCCTGAAACTTCTGCGCAAGCTTTCCTTCAATTTCCTCTGGAGTGGACATAATGATATTCAACGTTTCCACCTGTGCAGCTGGGAAACCTTATCTAGACCCATTCAAGCAAGGGGTTGGGGACTCAAAAACCTAGCCATTTTCAACACAACTCTCCTAGCGAACTCTTTCTGGTGGGTGCTTACACATGACAGCCTCTGGCACCGAGTCATTATTGATAAATACCTGGGTAATCTGCCTCTTATAGACTGGATCATAAAACCTTCGCATTATCAGCAGAGGGCGTCTCCATTTTGGAAGGCTCTGATCTTATCTTCGAAAGTTATCTTGCACTGGCTTAGATGGAGGCCCGGCACGGGTTCTGACATCTCTCTCGGAAGAGACAAGATACTTGGTTTGGAGAACCGTTCGCTTCTCCCTTCTTCGCTTAGATCTTAACTAGCTTCCTGCAATATAGTGTGTTTAGCTCAAGCGCGCGTTTCGTCCAATGTCTCCCCTCTGTCGGATATTTGGCTTAACAGTGGTCAGCTTAATCTTGGAGGTGATGCCGCTTCAGACTAGGACGCCTTCACCCAAGCACTAAGGAGCACAGGCATCTCTCTATCCACTACTTCAGATTCAATCATTTGGGCGGGGGGAGATGCTACGGGAGTCACTACAGTAAAGAATATTTACACAGCACTGCTTCAGCAGTTGAATTTCCATGCTGACCTGCGGTGGTTCCAACGGTTGTGGAAATGGCCGATTTCTCTCAAGATAAAATTTTTTATTTGGCTCTCTGCTAAAGGGAAGACTCTTACCTGGGATATGTTGTGGAAGAGAGGCTGGGAAGGCCCAGGGATTTGCAAATTATGTAATCGCTCCGCAAAAGATATTCACCATATCCTCATTCACTGCCATTTTACGAGCGTTGTCTGGTAGCGCCTGATCACCCATTTTTCTCTCAACATTCAATGGAAAGCTGACTCTATCTCAGATTGTTTTTTGTTGTGGTCAAAGGAGAAGACTGCCATTGTCAGTTTGGCTCCTCATGCATGCTGGCAAATTTGGATTGAAAGGAATAAGGCGATTTTTGAAGACCGTGCTCCCTCCATTCTCTCAGTAACACATAGAATCTTATCGCCTTTCTCCTGGCAGCCTTCCTCTGTTAAAACTCTGCCATTACAAGTCTGTGAGTTTACTCAGGAGGAGGGCTTCACCTTAGCTTGCTTTGATGGAGCAACTCTTTCCAATGGTCTTCGCTGTGGGGCCGGGGGCATTTTCAAATCTCATTCTTCGATAGTTGCCAAGTGGTTCATCAACTATGGAGCGGGATCAAATACAAAAGCGAAACTGATGGGTTTATGGGCAACCCTCACTCTGGCAACTTTCTGGTCAATTAATCAACTCCAAATCTTTGGTGATTCGCGGGTCATCATTGACTGGATAAACCATAAGTGCAATCTCAACACAGTAAATATTGAACGCTGGAAACAAAAAACATTGGAATTGCCAAAAAATTTCAAAGATCTCAGCATCCACCATATTTATAGAGTGCACAATAAAGAAGCTGACGCCCTCTCTAAAAGAGCTCTAACAGAAATCGAAGGAAGGCTATCGGTTTACCACTCAGACAGTGGTTTGGAAAGTTAGCCCTCTTGCATTAATATTTTCGAATTGCCAAGGGATGGTGAAGGGTAAATTGCAGCGATTGCAGCTCCAACTTGCGTTTTCAGCCTGAACTGTGCTTATTTCCTGTCAGATTTCCATTGCAACATCCCTCTAGTACTTCAGCCGACATTGTGCTCAATTCATTCAGCCTATTCTAGTATTACAGTTTCTTGTTGCTTCCTCCCATTTTCATATTTTTGGACTGTTTCTTGACTCTGTCTGATGTAAAAAAAATTATACTTCATATAAATTTGAGATAATTTTTTCCTGGAAAAAGTTTAGAGGCAATTCTTTTATATATAATTAAAATTAAATTTATAGCAACAATTTCTACCATATTGATTTAAATAATATAACAAGTTTAGGGGCAATTTTTTTATACAATATTGATGATGTAAAATATAACATCAAAATTAAGTTTATAGCAACAATTTCTACCATATTGATTTAAATAATATAACAAGTTTAGAGGCAATTCTTTTATATATAATCAAAATTAAGTTTATAGCAACAATTTCTACCATATTGATTTAAATAATATAACAAATTTAAGGGTAATTCTTTTATATATAAACCATATTGATTTAAATAATATAACAAGTGTAGGGGCAATTTTTTTATATATAATATTGATGATGTAAAAAATATCAAAATTAAATTTATAGCAACAATTTTTATCATATTGATATAAATAATATAACAAGTTAAGGGACAATTCTTTTATATATAATATCGAGGGCAATTTTATATATATATATATATATATATATATATATTGATGATGTAAAAAATATTAAAATTAAATTTATTGATTTAAATAATATAACAAGTTAAGGGGCAATTATTATTATTATTAAACATGTTTATATTTATTAAGTTTTATTAATATGTTTATATTTATTAAGTTTTATTAATATGTTTATATTTATTAAGTTTTATTTATTAAAAGTTGAGTTAAATAAATTTTTATGTAAATGTATATTTATAAAAACACTTTTAATAAGTTTAATAAAATAAGTTTAATAGTAATTTAAATATAGAATATTTAAATTACTAGTAATAAATAATATGTTTATATTAATTTATTTTGTGAATATTTTGTTAAATAATATATAATATGTTTATATTAATTTATTTTGTGAATATTTTGTTAAATAATATATTTATATTTATTAAATTTTTATGATAAATCATATGTTTATATTAATTTATTTTATGAATATTTTATTAAATAATATGTTTATATTAATTTATTTTGTGAATATTTTATTAAATAATATGTTTATATTTATTAAGTTTTATGTATTAAAAGTTGAGTTAAATAAATTTTTATATAAATGTATATTTATAAGAACACCTTTAACAAGTTTAAAAAGCTAAATTTAGTGGTAATTTAAATATAGAATATTTAAATTATTAGTAATAAATAATATATTTATATTAATTTATTTTGTGAATATTTTATTAAATAATATGTTTATATTTATTAAATTTTATGTATTAGAAGTTGAGTTAAATAATTTTTTGTGATAAATCATATGTTATATTAATTTATTTTGTGAATATTTTATTAAATAATATGTTTATATTTATTAAGTTTTTCCTTTAAAAAGATCAAAATTAAGTTTATAACAACAATTTCTACTACATTGATTTAAATCATATATTGTTAGATTTAAATTATATAACAATATGTTTATATTTATTAATCAAAATTGAGTTTATAGTCACATAACAATATGTTTATATTTATTAATCAAAATTAAGTTTATAGCAACAATTTCTACCATATTGATTTAAATCACATAACAATGTTTATATTAATTTATTTTGTGAATATTTTATTAAATAATATGTTTATATTTATTAAGTTTTTCTTTTAAAAATGATCAAAATCAAAATTAAGTTTATAATAACAATTTCTATCATATTGATTTAAATCACATAACAATATGTTTATATTTATTTATTTTGTGAATATTTTATTAAATAATATGTTTATATTTATTAAGTTTTATGTATTAAAAGTTGAGTTAAATAATTTTTTATGTAAATGTATATTTATAAAAACACCTTTTTTTCCTTTAAAAATATCAAAATTAAGTTCATAGCAACAATTTTTACCATATTGATATAAATTACATAACAATATGTTTATATTAAAAATATCAAAATTAAGTTTATAGCAACTATTTTTGCCATATTCATTGCTCTTCAATTTAGCAGTCAAGCAGGGCTTCCCTAAACCCTGGACACAAAGCTTCATTGTTTCTATTTTTAAAAATGGGGATAAAAACATTCCCTTTAATTATAGGACCATTATGATTAGCTTGATTTTAGCCAAGCTTTATGGAATTATTTTGGAAAAGAAGATTAACATTTGGCTAGAAAGTCACGGTAAAAGAGATAAAGACTAGGCTTGATTTAGGAGCTATCATTCAATTCCACAATACTAAAACCAATTTTTTTTGTTCGTTTGTTGACTTTAGAAAACTTTTGACATGGTTCTTAGGAATTTTTTTTTGGAATAGGTTGGAAGAGATAAAAGTGCCTCTCGAGTTGAGGGTTGTGGCAATAAGGATGTATGAGAACGTTATTGCTAAGTTTAAAAACACTGAGGGTTGGTCAAAAGAGAATAACTGCAATATCAGAGTCAAACAAAATTGTCCTTTGTCCCCTACCCTTTTTGGCATGTACATTGATAAGTTAGAATAATGCTTGGGAAAAACAGGTTGTGTTGGCCCTACTCTCACTGTTGGAGAAAATTAATTTCTACCTAACCCGAAGCTTCCACCAACCGAAGCTTCCACCAAGTTCGAGAGAGCTCTACTGTCATATCCACCGACATTCCACCAATGCTCCGAGAAACTTCTGGACGCTCGAGAGTTTTCTAAA
>ML790537.1:120777-150008 GCA_009831015.1 Picea engelmannii
TTGAATGAGAATTTGAGCTTTTAACAAAATATGGTCCTTCATAGATTTTGTTTTATTTTTGTTCTTAATTTTATAAGAAAAAGAGGAGTACCACCTCTATAAAAACACAGGGGGATTCATATCCTTGTGAGGTTAATCTCAAGACCTTAAAACAATTATTTAGATCAACAAAAAGACAACTTGCAGTAGACTTTTGATCATCAGGGTTGTCGACCCAATCTGAATCAGTGAAACTAACCAATAAATGAATACCCTGTAAACTATAATGTAACCCAAACTGAACTATACCTTGAACATATCGAAATATTCTTTTCACTGCTATTCAATGGATTTCATGGGGTGTTTTCATATACCGGGAAACAAGATCAACAACAAAGGAAAGACTAGGACTGGTATGATTCAAGTATAAGAGGATACCAACTAACTGGCGATACAAAGTGGCATCAACTTCAAGAGAAGTATAGGTGGCAACAAGTTTGACTCCAGTATGGAAGGGAGAAGGGTTTGGTTTACAATATTCCATTTGAGAGAGACAAAGAAGGTCACAAGCATACTTAGACTGGGAAATAAAAAATTCTTCCTTGGTTTGCAAAACTTGGAGGCCAAGGAAATAGTACAAAAAGTCTAAGTCTATCATTTCAAATTTGTTCTTAAGATTGGTTTTCACATGATTTAAAAGTTTTGGGTCACTACTAGTGAGGATAAGGTCACCAACATAAAGAACACATATTATAAGATGACTTCCTACTTTCTTGGTATAGACATTATGGTCAGAATGACATCTAGAAAATACAGTTTCAAGAAGAAAGTTGTCGATTTTGGCATACCAATCTCGAGGAGCTTGCTTAAGACCATAAAGAGATTTTTAAGGAGGCAAACAAGGTTGGAGTCATTCTGAACATAGTCAGGAGGTTGTTCCATGTAGATTTATTCTTGTAAATCCCAATGCAAGAGGGTGGATTTAATATCCATCTAATGGACCTCCCAGTTATGTGAGGCAACAAGGGAAAGAACAAGGAAGATGAAATTTATTTTGGCTACAGGGGAAAATATTTCATTATAGTCAATTCCTTCAACTTGGAAAAATCCATTTGGAAACTAACTGAGCCTTGTGTCTTTCAACACTTCTATCTAATGCATACTTAGTTATGTAGACCCATTTACATCTGAAAAATTTTCTTCCTTTCGGAAGAGGTACAAGATCCCAAGTATCATTTTCATTAAAGAATGATACTCTTCATTCATTGTTGTATCCTAGTCTGGATGACTTGAAGCTTGTGCAAATGTCCCTGGATCATGAGTCTCTGAAATTTGAGCCAAAAATGAAGAGGCTTGCTGGAACTGTGAACATGTCCGACGCTAATCTAAAGGATCATCGACAAGATCACCAACTGCTTCTCATGTTGAACGAAACCATCTAGGAAGCAGTGGATTTGGTGCAGGTTCGTGTTCAATGGACTCATTTGGAGGAAGGTGAACACGGGGAGGTGAATATTCATCCTCACTGTCATCATCTAAAAAAGAAGAAACCAAAATATGAACATAAGAAGGCACAAACGTTGAAGATGGCACAAATGTTGAAGATGGCTTGCAGGTTGAAGAAGGCACAAACGTCGAATTAGGATCGTAGGGCAAGAAATTTTCATCAAATTTAACACCTTTTCTAATAATAATTTCATTACAATGTGGTTGAAGAAGTATGTAACATTTGATGTCTTCAAAATAACTAACAAATCTACACTGCTCACTTTTAGGCTGCAATGCTTTCCTTTTCTCATCAGGAATGTGAGCCCATGCTACACTACCAAATACACGGAAGTGACTTACATATGGCTTAAGTTTATTCCATGATTCTTTCAATGTTATATTCTTAAGAGCCTTAGTGGGAAACTTCCTGGTGTTATATGATCAAGGTAATTTCCTAGAAATGTAGAGGGGTTTGGAGTAGAAATAAGTCAATGTTAATTAAATATCTGGTCAAAGCAAAAAACCCTCATGTTCTTCTGCTCCAACACACAAATTTGAAGGAATACGAGTCATTGAAGAAAGTGTATACATATGGAATTCTTACAAAGGATTGGTGGTCGGTTCAAGAGGAGCTTCAAGTGGTCTCTGAACGCTCAGGAGCCCCCTTGTGTTCAAGATGGAAACTTGGAAAAGCATGACTAATTGGGTTCTCAAGAAATAATGGATTGTTAGAACTCCCTCCTTAATCTCCATGATAAAATTAACCCCCTAAATTATATCATAGCAGGAGACTTCAACATAACCTTACGCTCAAATGAAAAGAAAGGAGGTAACATAGTGCGTGATCCCTTTCATGAACAGATGGAGGACCTCATGTCCGTCTTGGATTTAGTTGACATCAAACCTGTTGAAGGTCATTTCTCCTAGTCCAATAAAAGGCTTGGTCCAAGCCACATTGTTACTTGTTTATATTTTTTCCTCATTGGTGGCTCCTTGTTGGAAGATTATGTCATTCCCTCCTCCCTCATCCTCTCTGGCTTCAGGATCCTTCTTACTTTGACCTAGTGTCTTCCTCTTGGAATCTTTGGGTATCCAACTCTCTTGTCTACTTCGAGGAACACAATTTAAAGAGGATAAAGAAAACCCTCAAAGAGTGGGAACAAGTTAGAGAAAGGAACACTAATAATGCATTCATAAAGGCCTAACCAAAAAATTGGAAGCAACATCTCCTTAGAATGATCCAATATGTCCAACACTCGACCATACTAGGAGGAAGCACAAACTCCACTTTCTTGGCTCTCATCCACAAAGAAACCAACCCATACTCCTTTGCGATATTTCATCCCATTTCATTATGAAATGATTTCTACAAAATCATTTCAAAAATAATTTCTAATCGAATTAATCCCCTCCTTTCTAAATTAATCTCTCCAAGTCATGGGATATTTATAGAGAAGAGGCAAATGATCGATAACATCCTGTTGGTCCAAGAAGTGATTCAATCTAGTAGGGGATGTGGAAAAAAGGGAATTCTTATCAAAATTGATATGGAAAATTCCTTTGAGAGAGTATGAAACAACTTCCTCTTTGTGGTATTAACAAGATTTAGGTTTGGGGTAGAGATTCTATCCTAGATTTCAACGTGTATCAACGATCCTTAGATTACACCTCTAGTCAATGGTAGACTTGCAACCTTCTTCAAAATCTCTCAAAGACTCTGACATGGTTTTCCTCTCCCTCTCTCCTCCTATACATTCTATTGGTTGAATCCCTCACTCGTCAAATAGAAAAGTAAAGGGTCCTCAAATCAATTCCAGGAATAAGATTGCACGAGGTGCCCGATGAATCAATTACTCTCAATTTGCAGATGATACTATTTTAATGGGGGGAGCATCTACAATTATAGCTAATAGATTCAAATTAGTGTTGGATGAATTCATGAAAACCTCTGGGGTCTGATTAATAAACCAAAAATTCAACTCTATGTTTGGAGTACAAACACCAAGATAGTTGTGGCCATTTCCATAATTCTTCAATTCCCATTAGTGGAAAAATGGAAAACTTTCAGTCACCTGGGAATTCCAATTTTCCTCAAATCCTTTCCTTCTTCTTCTTAGGTTCATATCCTAGAAAAAAAAAATCCAAATTTATCCAATGGGGATCCCAATGTCTTAACCCTACAGGTAGAGTGGTTCTAATCAAATCTGTATTATCAACCTTGCCCATCTTTTAATTCTCCACTCTCGTAGCTCCAACTAATGTCAAACTCTCAATAGCACAAAAATTAAGAAGGATTCTCTGGTAGGGAAGAAAACTAATACAAAGAGGCTACATCTGTTAAATTGGAAAATTGTCAGAGCGGAAAAACTCCATGGAGGCCTCAAAATTATAGATCCAGTCCTATCCAATTTAACCCTTGGCTCAAAGATTCTATGGAGATTGGTTTTTGGGAAAATTGAGTGGTGGAAAAAGTTTTTCTCTGGAAATATTTCACTGGAGATAGACTTAGATGTCTGGAAATTTCCTCACAAGACATGAATGACTCGTTGATTTGGAAGTTGTTGAGACCTCGCTCCCATTTTTCCATAGAAAAGTCACATGGATTCTAGGGAACAATCGAAAAATATCCATTTGGGTCGACAATATCATGGGGAATCCTCCCCTTCAAAATAATCAATCCCCTTCCCCTCTTCAATTGGCTTTAGAGTCAAGGGATCCTCACTTTTTTTGATATATCACAATGGAACAAAACTTCTGGTAGTTGTTCTAGATGGTTCCTCATATACCCCCCTAGTCATATACAAGATTCTTTGCACGCCCTAACCACCCACCTAAAAGGATGTGCTCCCATTCATAAAAACCACAAAGAATCTCCTTGATGGTGCAATGGGGAATATTCGATCAAGAAAGGATATGAAATATTATTAACCCAATATTCCCTCCCTCAGAAATCAAATCTATGGGAAAATGTTTGGATTATAGATAGTTTCAAGAAACAACACAATTGTTATTTGCTAATGTTTGGGTTCATTTTGGGCTACCTACATATATTGTACATGATCGAGACTCTCAATTCTTGGGGAAGTTTTGGT
Organism: Picea engelmannii; assembly: GCA_009831015.1. Lineage (NCBI taxonomy): Eukaryota > Viridiplantae > Streptophyta > Pinopsida > Pinales > Pinaceae > Picea > Picea engelmannii. The sequence continues at coordinate 125,337 of ML790537.1, forward strand.
CTAGTTTGTGGGAGTTAATGAACACTAAATTAAAAAGAGCACTACATTTCATCCGCAGACAAATGGATAGACAAAGGTGGTGAACATGACAATGGTACATTTGCTTCGAGGGTACTACACTTAACATCCTAAGTTGTGGGATGAACAATTGCACTATGTACAACATGTTTATAATTGTGCCATGCATTCTTCTACTCAGAGATCTCGTTTTGAAACATGTTTGGGATACTTGCCTAAATCACCTATGGATTTTTCTTTCAGAGAATTAAGTAAAGTGTATCGACAAGATGATGATGACAAAGCTAAGAGGTTCATTCAAAGGATTCAACAAGTACATCAGGTAGTACAGGAACAATTGGAGAAGAGCCAATCCAAGAACAAGACGAGGCATGATAAGCATCGGGTTGACCATCAATTCCAAGTTGGTGATCAAGTATGGTTACATATCAGTAAGGATAGAATGAAGGGTGAAGGTAAAAATCTCAAACCAATCTAGCATGGTCCATTTGAGATTTTGGAGAAGATTGGTACTAATGGCTTTCGTTTAGATCTGCCATCTTATATGCAAATGTATTTAGTGGTGAATGTTGAGAATTTGAAACTCTATGAACCTCCTATGATTATGGATAAAGATGAAGGTCTTTAGGTCCTGACAATTGATGATTTTTCTCTTTAGTACTTAGATGAGTTGTAGGAAGATGTTATCCTTGATAGAAGGATCAAGAATTTGCAGGTTTCCATGCTACATCCCCACATGATGCAGTGTGGAAGTACGGATATGTACGGTCAGATGATGTGGGATCATCATAGATGGACGTGTGGCATCACTGAAAGAATGACATGTGGAAATACGGATGACACATGGAAAGTACAGTGCTGACATAACACTGTATGAATGGACACATGGCAAGTAACAGGTGGCAATATGACATTGATGTGGAAGGTGATTGTGCAACACGTAGACCAATCAGAAAGTGAAATGTGGCACCTTTTGATTAACTAATATTGGCTAAGGAGCATAAAAAATCAGTTGGCTTGGAAGGGAATCAAACATGTAACCTCCGACTTAATAGGCAAGTGAGTTAACCAATAGATCACGTGCGAGACCTATTACGATTACATCGGAATATGCTATTTAAAGTTTGTTTGTTTAATAATACACCAAAAATGGAGGTCCATGGGGATTGAACTCGTGCCCTCCACACATATATTCCAATTCCTTAACCATATGACTCCAATCGTTATGCCAATTGTTACGAGGAAAATCTCTCTATGGCATGGGGTAAACCACAACAGACAAAAATGATTGAAAAAATCAACTCTAATATCAAGTATGCTATATAAACAAATATGCTAACAAGACAAGATAAAGAGCTTACCTCGTCTAGACATTCGATGAAGTCCACCGTTGAGCACTTGACTCAAAGAAATACACCTGCAACTTGTCCTCAACAACCAAGAAACAAAATCATATGGTGATAATATATAAAGTTAGCACATTCAATAGCATAATCCATCAATATTCATAACAAATATGCCCATGGAATAATAATTCAAATATTTTCAAGACATTAATTGGACGAGAAAAGAGTATTTCTATTAAAATGTTATCAACATAAGTGAATGAATTACAAAGTTCTGTGTCAGCACAGTTTGTAACCGAGAAACTAAGTCCCTTCCAGTTGGGCCTCCACCATTTCAATCCTCCACCAAGGGAAAGCTCATATAACAGATACAATGAGGTTCTCAATCAAGTAGGGAGGATCTTGGGGGCTGAATAATGTGTTCATACTTAAAAGGATAAAGGGATGTAGACTCGATATGAAGTGAATAATTTCTCCAGAGAAACTTTTCTTTCAAAGTTGAATTATTCTCCTCTTTTTCATAGCTTGGATATGGCCCATTTATAACCTTCAAATGGAATTGAAGGGTCGAGTCGGAACGTTTCCAGTATATGGAAGGTCTAGGATCATGGATCTTGTGACGTGACATGGAAACCCAACACCATTTTTTTATTTTGGGCACAAAAACTGATGTACGTGGGTTGTAATGGTGCAACCTACGTATACGCATGTTGTATAATAGTTAGGGCACAAATATGTGGAAAAATATTATTTTTAGCTCTGGGAACTGCAAAAAGGGACTTCAAGTTTGCATAGGGAAATGGAAAAAGGCCTTCTGGGAAAATTTGCATGGGGTGAGGAAAATCTTGCTATACCAGATGCCCCCTAATGTGTGAGGTCATATGAGTATCTGCAATGGTTAAAATACATTATAATACCCAGAAGTGGAGTAATGGAGATCCCACTAGATGAACTAGTTACTCATGAGAATATTACAATCTATACTGACTTTGCACACATGGCTGACAATTTGAATTACACTGCAGATCCATGAGAAAATATACCAAACTGTTGTTCATGGCCATGAATAGGAAATAAAAAGGTGGCTACATGCCAAAGGTTGTCATAGTCATGAATAAGGCCCAGTAAAACTAGTCTCAAAATCAATCTGAAGATATATGTATACAATGGAGTACAATCTGATCTCTCATGATCACTGAAGTCACATAGGTACTAGTCCAATGAAAGATATCAACAACTCAGGAAAACCGCGACTATGAACTGATGTCTTCAAGTATTCTACATGATCCACCAAAGGTGCAAGTCTACATCATGTGAATAAAGGAGTTGAGGTTGAACACAACGAGACTTCGTTTGATTACCGATAATTAAGGTATATCGTTAACAAACATGAGACAACCTATCGATAATGAAATTAGGTATCAAGGCACCGAGTACATTCTTACAAGTGTGAATAAAGGTTTCAAGGTCGAACACTTGAAGAATCCATCGATCAAGAGACAATGATGTATTCCTAATTGTCGATGGCGGGAGAACCTGCCACTAATGACTGCAAGCCTCTAGGTACTCATAGGACTCTAGGTCTCATTTACAAAATAGATGGGTTGAAGTTGATGGAAGGAGACCCATTGAAAGGAGAGAAATGAGGCATCTCTCATCATTCAAAATGAGGTACAAAGTAGGAGCTTGATGATTTGGAGGAAATCAAACGAATAACATGTTCATGAACCAATGACCCTGTGCGTCTTTCGTGTGTGCTAGATGCAAGCGGTACATGAAAAAGACCCTCTGAATAGAAGCCAATAAGTAGAAATTCTGACAAAGGAAAGGAAACCACCAATAATGATAATGGCATCCAAGAAAGTGCATGAATCCCAATGTGTGAATAGATTTTTTGTCATCGAACATAAGAGAAACCCCCTAGTCAACGACCAATGATGAAATGCCGAATATTGGGTTCAAAGTTACCTACCAATGATGAAAGTAGGACTAGGGTGCACGGTGGGACTATATCTTCATCTAATTCTGAGACACACTAAGGGTATGGCCAACATGCAAAGTCAATAGTTCTGAGGATGGCTGACACAAGTTGATAGACATCCTTTGAAAAAGATCATGAGACATATGGAAGACTCTGGCAACATAGACTCAATGATGAAACTTTTTGATGTAGGAGGCACCAATAAAACTCTCCATAGGGACTGGAAGAGTAACCAATCGGGGGAGTAAACTCTAAGTAACGAGATCAGCTTCCCAAGGTCATGCTAAGCCCAAAATTTTGATGACAAGTGGACTCAAATGTTTGTGCTTTGTTCAAAGGCGACACAAATGCTGCCAATATAATATAATATTATTTTCACGCCCATATTTTTTTTTTCATAGTCAAATGAATATTATGATACAGAGGAGGAAACAAGTGTCACAAGTAAGAAACTAGTTCCAGAAGTGGAACATACCTATGCTCAATGCAAGGAGGTTCATGCAAGATATGGACACTTGCTAGAATAGGGGAAGACTCGAGGTTCAATGCTTTAATAGCACACCAAAAAAACCCTAACTATCGGCCCTTTCGGCAACACCTGCGAAGCAGATGAAGTCTCACCCGACGTAGAGGCAGGGGTGGTTGCAAGACTCGAATGTCTGCAACCTAGCTAAAACATAGGTCTGTGATTACAATACCTTAACAGAGCATTTAATAGTTATCATTCCTTAGTATCTAGCCTTTGTTTATAGCACAAATAAACCCTAATTACATAGCAGTGGAGTATTCAACAAGATCCAACACATTCAAGCACTAAGCACATCAAAATAGACCAGGTCTGGTACTCATTCAGATCACCAAGATCAAATCTATCGTATTGGATACATATCAACATACATTACTGTACTAAGCATAAATCATATGAGCAATAAAACAACCATAATGCACAAAGAAACCATAACACAGGATATACGTGGTTCACCCCCAGCCTGGGGTTACGTCCACCAACTCTTCTTCTCTTTATTGTCCTCTGTCAATCATCTACATGCATAGAGCGATAGGATCCTACTCCGCATAGGATAGCAGATCTGTGTGCACTCCACCAGATCCTCCTTCCTCGAGCTAGGTTACAACACAAATCCCTCTTACAATCAACACAAGATTCTTACATCCACTTGCACTAAGCTCTGCCAGTGTCCAACACAACATGCAAAAAGAACAACATCACACATATGCACATATCGTCTCCTCTTACATTACCTAGACATCTATTTATACATTACAAAAGGGCCTAGACATGGGTAAACCCATGGGCTAACATCCCCATACCCGTTACATAATACCAAAACCCAAAAATCCCTAAAAGGGGGCCAATATCCTACAATCTCCGCTTCGACTTGCGCTCTGCCTTCGACAGCCTGTCGAAGTCCCAAAAGGGGTTAAACGCGACTAAGGATCTTCAAAACTTGGTCAAGGGACAATAGTCCCCCAATAATCACCTGTGACTCATCTCGAGTCACTATGATCTGGTTAGCTCCGCCTCAAAATCCTCGAGCCTAGCTCGAGCTGCTGCTTTGCCAGGGCCTCCTGCTCGACAAATTCCTGAATAACTACCTCGTTCACATGTTCTTCCAAGCATTGTTCGATTGCAGTGACTACTTTTTCCAGCTCTACTCCTCAGCCTTCAATTTCCTCAAACAGTTGGCAAGCTTCATCTTGGACTGATTGGAGCCTCTGAGTCACTTCCATGACTTTGCTCTATATGGTATGGACCTGTTGTTGAGAAGTGCGCTATTCCTAGGACCTTTTCATCCTCTCAACTGCTGATAGGAGTTTCAACTGCGCCTATATTGTCGTTGCTTTGCCTCCTAGAGTTGTGACTCCAATGTCTTTAGTTCAGGGTCCTCAGTAAGTCGCTCATAATTCTATGCACTTCTACTGCTAAGTTGTTTACATTCCAAAGCTAATGCTCTGATCCTCTCAACTGCACTCAGGGCAGTGGCTTCTCTTTGGTCTTGCACGTCCTGTGGAGTACTTGGTACTATTTGTAGCTCTAGATATGTTATTCTCTATTGAAGCTGCTGGATGTCTTCAACAAGCTTCACTACTTGGTGCTCCACTGGGTCTTCCTCCTTTTTATTTAACCTCGTCACAGAGGGAAGTGCTCTGCTGACTGCTTCTTTTACTCCAACATGCTCTGCGGGTAGTTGTTCCTTCTCTTGTTGTATCTGAGCTCTCTCCTCTTCGAAATTTGTTTGTAGGTCATCATTTTCTTGTTGCGCAACTCTGCGTTGCTCTATCACTTCCTCTTGTGCTTGCTTAAGGTCCACTGTGGCCTGTTCTTTTTCCTCATGTGCACGATGAAGGTGAGCTTCGATGCATCATCTATTCTACAGAGTTTGGTAGGCTCATCTCCCAACTCTAGTTCTTCTTATGGTGGGGACGCAGTGGACACTGCGTGGCTGGAGTGAAGGGCTTGTCGTACCCCTCTCAACTCTGCTTCAAGCCTTTCATACATGGTCTCTTGATTGGCTTCATTTATATGCAAAATATATTTTGAGGCGTTCGATACAGCTGTGATGATGAAGTCGAAGTCATCAAGCATGAGCACAGTCTGCAACTTGGTCTTACAAGCTTTTGACTTCTTCCGGGATGTGGGTTTCGTCAGAGAAACCTTTCTTTTGTTAGATGGATCTGCATCATCAGGAGGATTCTATGGTGGTGTTACTTCACCTTGATTTTGCTTGTCTTCTTCTCCATTGTTCTCTTCTTTTTCTACTTCGTCATCAACTCCTCCGTTAGGTGATTCTGAAGCAGTCTCTTCTGATGCATTGTTAAGCTTCTGTACATCTTCTGTCTTCTTCCTTCTGCTAGTTCCAGGTGTATCGTACCCTTCACGAGTGACCATCGGGATTCCAATTAGTTCGGGGTCAGACAGTTCTGCGGGGTCAACCGAGATAAGGAGATCTGTAGGCCATTCCTTATTTATTTCTTCTAGTTCTTCCTCTGTGAGTTTGTAGTAACTCTGTAGTACTTCTTTGTGTTCGTCTCCACACGCAGTGATATAGATAAAATGTTTGTATGCATGGAACTTCACAAATGTCCTGAACCTGTGTAGGGTGTTCGACGTCATACGAGGGACAACTTCAATAGCCCTCTTTAACTGCAGGTAGTAGGTGTGGAATACCATGTTTGACTGCCATTTTTTTCCCATATCAATCGAATACCAGAGCATGGTGAACTTCATGGATAAGGGTTTAAAGTGGAACTTATAGCCCTGATCCTGAGCTTCGCGGAAATATTATTCTAACTGGTTCACTAAGTAGCTTTCCTAGTTCATTTGTAGCCCCTCCACACATTTTCCTGTGAGGTCAACAACAAACCCCATGACCTGCGTGGGTTTGTTCTTTCTTACTAGCTGATCCGGATTATTTTCAGCACGAAATGATAGCGGAGATATAATAAAGAAATGCACAGAGATATTGCAGATATTCAATAATATAACAGAAATGTATCAGAGATGCAACCATAAACACAGATACACAGTAATACACGATTTCTATTAATCAGAGAAATGTATAGAGACTGTAAAAATACAGAGTAAAAGACTCGCTAGAATGGTGGCAGCTTATCTCTGAGAAGAGATGTGACGACTACTCACATTCGCAAGAACATGATTACAATGAGGCTCTGAAGGCCCTTTTACAATAAATGGGAATGCCATAAGTCCTAGACATCAAAAAACCTAACCCTAGGAGATGAAGCGCCAAAAGTCATGTGGGCCCCGTTTGGGTAAGTTAGTACATCAACTTCCCGGGGCCGTAACTTTTGCATACGATCTCCGTTTTAGGCGTATGATAGCTCGTTGGAAAGGTATCTTCGAGGAGATTCATTTTGGGGGATCAAGTATTCCTTTGGCTATCATTGAAAATTTCTATCTAAAAAAACCTTCATTTAGGCCCTCAAAATGGCCCCAGAAGTTAAAACCTGCTAAAAATAGTAAATTGTCAAAATTGCCAAAAAGTTGTTTTGAGCCAGTTGGAAAAGGTGGGTGGCCACTGATATCCACCTGGATCACTAGCTTACCAGCAATCAACTGGAAATCGAGGCACATTATGCCATTCTGGATGGAGGCTACCTTTTAGCCTCACTTCCCCTTCTCCACATTGTCGTAGGTATCTTTAATCTTCTGTGCCAGGGCGTGGTCTGTGGCCTTTCCTAGGTAAAAGTCTTGTGGGTCTGGTCCATGCATGCTCAATATGGTGATCCAATGGATCAACGCCGTATCGATGGTGATGTGTCTATCTAGCCACAAATAAATTCCATGGAAGCTCGACAACAGGATCTTAACGCACGCATTAACCTCTTGGTGCCTTCCAAAATGGGGTATCTTAATTACATTCAGGATGGTGGACTGCGCGAGGTCCATAGTCCATGGTTGGGGGATTATCCTAGACTTCTTCCCCTTCATTCTAGTCAAATACCTATGAGGTGCGAGCATGCTAAAGTTCTTGCAGTCTCTCAAGTTGAAGTCGTTGATCTTCGATGTCAGAATCTTATCATGCTGAGGCTTGCCTGTGTGTATCCCCTTCGGGAGGTACGCAGTAATCAGGGTGTAGTCAAAGTCCCTGGGGACACTATCATGATTCACCACGCCGGACAGAGGTGGGATGTAGTTGATCAGGATGGATGGGATTAACTTCGCATTTTCCAAGTCATATCGATGCTTGGTTCTTTTCTTTGCCACAACTTGGGATGGTCTGGATCCGCGAGTAGTCGACGGGTAGGCTTGCACTCCTCTCGTTGATGAAGCTTGAATTCCAACATACATCACCTTCTCAGTCATAAGGTCAATTAGAACTTCTTCGACAAACTTTTCTATGGCACTGAGTTTGTCTAACATGCACACTCGATATTGGAAAACTCAGGTTGATTAACAAACTCTCAATGCAATGGAACAGGTGGCAAATTCTTAGTAAACACAACGCGACAATAATGAGTTCTCTTGGATACAATTCGTGAAAGTGTTCTCGATGCAACAATTGACAGAATAAGTAGAAATCAATGTAATGGATCCCTCCAATGGACAAGAATCCTTCATCAATGCAATTATGTCCGTTATGGCGTGGTCCCAATGGTCCGATGGCGAGATTTCTGATCATAACTATTGTTTTAACCGTTTGGGAATGACAATCTAATGGTCATAATGCCTCTAATGGTTATATTGATCCACCATGGCGAAGTGCCAATCTAAGTTGCTTTGATATTCCAGCGAAGTTTGAATTCTAGAGACCTTCCTTCTGCAAAGTCTTCTCTGGAACTTCCTGTAACTTCTATAACTTTTATTTCTTGTTGCTGAGCTTTCTAGCCTTCTTCCTTGTGATCTGTCTCTCGGTATTCATCTTTCCATTTTGATTCTTATCTCCTCTTGGCATAGTAACTTCGCGATGTTGGTAGTCTTTCCTAAGGTTCAAGGGCAATACTTCTTCTCTGTCTGGGGTAGGTGTTCTACTCTCCTGTACAAACAAGTGTTTCAAGTCTTCTTGTGTTCTTTTAACTTCGATATCCATATTTTTGGTCCTCAGTAGTTTCAACTAGTTTTTGTGTTCTTTCAGTAAGTGTGCTATTCTCTTAGCCATGAAGTCTCTTAGGTCTTGCTTTTTATGTTCTAGAGCTTCCTCTTCTTTTCTTCGGGTATGATCTTTCTCAATCCAGGTTTTTCCTAGTAACATAAAAAATGGGGCACTATTCTTAATAAATTTAACAACCTCAAATTCTTCCTCTGTTGAAGTTCCATGAGCAGTCATAGATTTCTGGGTAAGTCTTCCACATAGGGTTATCAACTTTTCTCTAAATAATCATATTCCTCCCAATGAAGGAATCATAGCAGACTTTCCAAAAACTTGTCAGGTTCTATCTGTCATGATATTCACTTGTGTTTCCTCATCCAGAACACAGTCTATGTAAAAGTCTCCTATTCTTGTTTCTATGCACTCTTTTTCTTTGAAGATCTATGATAAGTTGATATCTTTGTAGTCATTCAGGGTTTCTTTCATTTGTAGTAAAACAGTCTCTGATTCTTTCTGGGGTTCTTCCATGGTCTCAGTTTCTTGCTCTTCCTTGGGGTTTTCTTGTCTCATATTCATTCTTTCAACCTTAGAAATCATTCTAGGGAAATCTAGAACTTCATGGTCCATAGCTTTACAACAAAGACAACTAGGTTTTCTACCAGGGCATTCCTTAGCAAGATGTCCCGGCCTTCTGCAACTGTAACAAAGAGTTAATCCTCTCTTTCTCTTAAATCATCTCCAACCTTTATTGTACTACACACTAGGATCATGGTGGCTAACCTGCAAAAAATTCTTCCTAGGATTCTGCATCCATTTGTTAGTCTAAAAATCCTTTCTATGCATAGGAATAACATATCTTTCACAATTTCTATCAGATCTACTCATATCAAATCTTCTTTCTTCTAATTGTGCCCTATTTTTCAGACTATGACAAAATTTATCAAACATACCTAGATCCATACTTTTGAAACAAAAATTTCCACTTATCTTACCTTTAACAGATCACAAAGCTTTCAGATCTTATCTCTTCAATAAAAAAAAATCATTGTTCTTACCTTTATCAGAGCACAAAGCTTTCAGATCTTACTTGTTTTCTTCAGATCCGTCTCCTTTATTAGTACAGAGCTTTGCAAGTTAAGTAGAGTACTATCTGCTAGGGCAATAGATCTACACATAGAGCTTCCTCTTTTCCTCAGTTCCCAACAATCACAGTTTCAGGTCCCAACAACAGAACCATTTGTTGGCATAGGGGCAGACCCAGGGTTCAACGCTTCAACAACGCACCAAAAAAACCCTAAATACCAACCATTTTTCCAACACCTACGATGCAGATGAAGTATCACCTGAGGTAGAGGCAGGGGTGGTTGCAGGACTCAGATGTTTGCAACCTAGCTGGGACACAGATCTGTGATTACAAAATCTTAACAAAGCATTTAGCAGTTATCATTCCTTAGTATCTAGCCTTTGTTTACAGCGCAGATAAACCCTAATTACATAGCAGCGTAGTATTCAACGATATCCAACACATTCAATCACTAAGCACATAAAAATAGACCATATCTGGTACTCATTCACATCACCAAGCACTAAGCTATCATATCAGATACATCTAAACATACATTATTGTACTAAGCATAAATCATATGAGCAATAAAATAACCATAATGCACAAAGAAACCATAACACACGATATACGTGGTTCACCCCCAGCATGGGGATACGTCCACCAACTCTTATTCTCTTTATTATCTTTTATCAATCATCTACATGCATAGAGCCACAAGATCCTACTCCGCATAGGAAAAGAGATTTGCACGCACTCCGCCAGATCCTCCTTCCTCGAGCTAGGTTACAACACAAAGCACGCTTACAATCTACATAAGCTTCTTACATCCACTTGCACTTAGCTTTTCCAGTGTCCAACACATCATGCACAAAGCATAACATCACACATATGCACATATCATCTCCTCTTACATTGCCTAGACATCTGTTTATACATTACAAAATGGCCTAGACATGGGTAAACCCATGGGCCGACATCCCCATACCCGTTACATAATCCCAAAACCCAAAAATCCCTAAAAGGGGGCTGAGATCCTGCGATCTCTGCTTCGACTTGTGCTCTGTCTTCAACAACCTATCAAAGTCCCAAAAAGGGGTCAAAAGTGACCAAGGATCTTCAAAACTTGGTCAAGGGCCAACAACACTAGGGGGAATGTTTCCTCTTGGGCATAGGGTGTCAAGCTACAAAGGATATAATCAAGGCTCTCCTTGGCTGATGATTCAAATTGCTGGGGTGATAGGCTTATACGGAAAAAGTGAGAACCGACAATAGGCTCAATACTACAAGCAAGAGAATGAGATGCAATTACAACTTAACGCCAAAAAATGTATTTTTTCGTAATCTTAGTCTACTTGGTTTGAAAAAGGGGTAAACTTACACCAAATAAACGCCCTTTCAAATCCAATTTATGAGTGTGAAAGAGATAAGTTCACTTGACAATATTTTCATTTTTTGAGAGAGTCGAAAAAGAGCTTAAACCAGACTCGGTGGGAGTTCTGTTAGGTCTAGGTCAACATGATTATGAGTAATACATGAGGTTCAAACGTAAAGTCATGTATTATCTATAAGGGACTCTTGGTCCTACGGACAAAAATCTCTGCATGGGCACCGGATGGCGCAGAGGAAATAACTAGGGCACCCATGTTTGGTAAGTCTCTAGTTGCAGAAAGAAGGATTTGTGTCACTACTAAATGGGTTTGTAGCTAAGGCATATGAGTTGCAGTCATAGGATGATGCAAATGTGCACAACGGATTGATGACCTCTCATATATGTTGGTTAAAAAAAATACTAGTCCAAAGTTACAAGCAGGCGACATGGGGCTAAAAACCACAAGAATCCCTAGATAAAACCACCAAAAACAACTCCATCCATTGTTGTATTAGTCCATTAGGTCAAAATATTAGTAAAAACTATGCAAAGTGGGTAAAAAATTTCTATAAAAAGTAAAAAAAACAATTTTACTATACCATTTGTATTTTTTACCCAAATAGTGCGCATTTTGGACCAAATTGCCCCCGAATTTCAATTGTTGATTACGGGAGCCACAATTGACGGAATCAACAATCGTTTGGACTAGGTACTTCATCTTGCACTTCTCTTTATTTCTAGTGGATTAAAAATTCCAATTATGTCTCCTTTTTTAGCATTTTAAGGCACAACTTAGAAACTAGGGTATACGCGAGTTATAAATAATCAGGTCGCATATATGTATACCTATACGCGGTTGTTTTCAAAATAGGCAGCGTATAAGCATCCCTATACGCGACTGTGTAAATTGTATCTCGTGTACAAGTCCGTGGATATGGTTTTTAAAATGTTACAAACTCAAAAAATGGTTTGAATCTTGCAGGCTGGTACTAGAGTGGAGAGAAAGAGAGCATGAAGAGGTGGATGTTGTAGTGGAGAGAGATCCAGGGGCCCAATTTGCCTTTAAAAGATGTGGGCTATATAATTTTTGGGCTCTCAAAGGTATGAGGGATCAAGTGAGACTTCTCTAGATGTTAGTGAACTACGGGGATCCGGATATGGAAACCTTCAACCTTGATGGGTGTAACATCCCACTCTGGCGCACTGAGAAAACTTATTCTTTGAGGACACTTTCTCGCAAGTGATCCAGACTATTATGATATTAAAACATTTGTCCTTGATTATGATGCGTTATGGTATATGACATGATGTTTTACTGCATTGACATAGAAAGGTGCTATTGACTCGGTTTTATTGAGTGTGCAGGGTTTTGGACCTTGAGGATGTAGAGGCATTGATGAAACCCCTTGGATTTTGGATCGAGTCAGGGAGTGTTCTATTGAGGTTTGATGCTTTTACTGTGATTTTAGTATGTTTGATTAGATGATATGATGTGGACATGTTCTGACATGATTGTTGATGATCCAGGCTGGCAATAGCTTGCCGACCAGACTCACATATGGAGTAAAGGGACCACACACACAACTACCAGAGAGGTTGAGGGAGAGGTGTGGACAACAGCACTGGCACAACCTACTAGCACTCCCGCCGTGGCTCGAACTGTAGGTTAACGATTACCTAGTTCGAGAGGACCCATGATGCCGTGAGGGCAGACTTCGACAGTCGCTCACGATGATTCTAAGGGGTGTGCAATAAGGAAGGGGCCTTATTCCTTAGAAGCCCTTAGTCTCCCACAAGTTCACTTGGTGGAGTGTTGACTCCAGGGGTTATTGATGTCTACCAATCAGTCAAGAGGCGAGTGGCACCCTTGGAGCACATGGTGCATCCTGAAGGGCACGTCGCGCAAAAGAAATATAAGAGGCGAGTGGCACCCTTGGAGCACGTAGTGCGTGAAGGGCACGTCACATTGATAATGTTAAAGGAACGAACCTAGATTGCCTAAGACTAATATCTCATTAAGAAATTAAAAAAAAAACAACTTCCCTAATTAAAATGTCGCCTAGTTCAGAATCTAAGTCCTAAGTCTAAAACTTCGGTAGGGGTAAAATTTTGTCTACCCTTAAGAAAAATACCTTATAAAAATAAAATAATAAATTTTAAACTAAAAACCACTTAAGTAATAGTTGTGGACTTCATAAATTTTTGGGTAAAATGGAGAGAGTAAGAACTTAATTAAAATCTGTGGATATCAAAGGTAAAGAAGAAATAAATTATTTAACTTGTGAACGTGTAAAAATATATTAAATTAATAATAAAAGGAAAAGAGTAAATAGCACAACTGTCATTTTGACTCTAATAAAAAGGGGAAAGAAGGGAATAATAAAAATTAGGAAACTATGGAATGGAGGAAACATAATAAGGGAAAGAGGGGAACTTTTGGTAAAAAACGAGGTCAACATAGTAAAGAATCTGCAATTAAGAACCTTCTAATTTGAACTAAATTAACAACTTCATTTTAGGGAAAGTATTTAAAACTGTGAGGGAATCTGGGAACACCTAGGAGTAATTTTAGGAGCAACTCTAGGTGGGTGAGGGAAATAAGACAATTTAATAAATTAAAGAAAATAGTTAATGGAGAAACGTGGGGGGTGGATGACACTTGTGCGAAGGAGAATATTTAGAAGATTTTTATTAAAACTTAATTTAAATGTGATTTAGGGAAAGATGGAAGTTCTAAAAACTCTATAAAATAAAGGGAAGAGAAGGAAGAAGGGGATCGTCTGTTAGCGTAACGTTACGCTGCCAGATTTGTGACTTGATTGATTACTTGTGGGGAGTTGGGATTTCCTAGCTCGGATAGGAGTGGTAGCTCGGCCTTGCGAGGTGAGCTGGGAGCTAGATGTATCATTTGGATAGTGTGTGGCCCATTTGCGGATCGGGGGGCTAAGGGGGAAGCAGAGAACCCCTAGCGTTGGCTGGGAGGTATCGGTGAGGTCTCGGCGGTCGGCGAGCGAGAGCAGCACAGAGCTCAAGTGCGGGATAGCATCTTCGGGTTATTCGTCATCGGTCACAGGTACACAAGTGCGTTTGTTTGTTTAAGAATAAAAGGAAAATTGTTTAAAGTTGTATATGAATCCTTATGATGATGATTGATGTGTTGAATTTTGGATCGTCCCGTTTCCTTGTTGTTGTTTTCTGCGCCTAGACTGTTATAACCCCACAATCCTTTCAATGAGTTATCCTTGGCTCTGACATTTTCTTACTATTGGCTGCAATTTTTTATTGGTGTTCTTTAGGCATTTATAAATTACGGTGGGCGTTTATATCTGACTGTGGGCGTTTTGTTTTAATATGGGCATTTATATATGACTGTGGGCGTTTATAGCTGACTGTGGGCGTTTTTATATATGGCTATGGGCGTTTTGTAATAATGGGGGTGTTTATATATTACTGTGGGCATTTTGTATTGCCGTAGGCGTTTATAAATTATGGTGGGCATTTTTATATATGACTGGGCGTTTTGTTTTAATGTGGGCATTTATATATGACTGTGGACATTTATATCTGACTGGGGGCGTTTTTAAATATGGCTATGAGTGTATTGGCATTCCATTTTTGTAAAATTTAGTTCTGAGAATTCATTCTGGCAATGAGTGTATTGGCATTTTCGTTTTGTAAAATTTGTTCTGAGAATTCGTTCTAGCAATGAGTGTATTGGCATTTCCGTTTTTGTAAAATTTAGTTCTGAGAATTCATTCTGGCAATGAATGAGTGTATTGGAATTTTCGTTTTGTAAAATTAGTTATGAGAATTTGTTTTGGCTATGAGTGTATTGGCATTCTATTTTTGTAAAATTTAGTTCTGAGAATTCGTTCTGGCTATGAGTGTATTGGCATTTTCGTTTTGTAAAATTTGTTCTGAGAATTCATTTTGGCAATGAGTGTATTGGTATTTCCGTTTTTGTAAAATTTAGTTCTGAGAATTCGTTCTAGCAATGAGTGTATTGGCATTTTTGTTTTGTAAAATTTGTTCTGAGAATTCGTTCTGGCAATGAGTGTATTGAAATTTCCGTTTGTAAAATTTAGTTCTGAGAATGTGTTCTGGCAATGAGTGTATTGGCATTTCTGTTTTTGTAAAATTAGTTCAGAGAATTCGTTCTGCAATGGGTGTCGGGCATTTTCGTTTTGTATTGTCCTGTAAATTCGTCTCTGGAAACCTTCGTCCCTGGCAAACGAAGTTCTCCCTCCTTAAACTGTCATTGATTTCTGGATTGTCTCATAACATATGCACAACGATTTATCTAAATTCTGGATTGTCTCTTAATTATAGGCACAACGTTTCATCCTTATTTTCTGGATTGTTTCTAATTGTATGCACTGGTGTACCTGCAAGGATTTTAAATAACTTTTACTTGACAACAATCCCATCCTTATGGTGATACCGTTTTCTTTTGATTATGCATTAACATCGTTTCAACTCCTTCATATAGGGTAAATTCCCATCTTTATATTTTGGTTTACGGTGACAACTATCCTTTGTTAATCTTGCTGCTTCCTTTTACCTGTATCCCTTTTGGATATTTACAGGTGTAGTAAAAATTTTATCCCTTGCCTCAACGCTCAATTATTTATTAATACCAAAGATAGGCTGACAAGATATCCACTGTCTCATATGTTTTCACTCTTTTTCTCTATAAATTTTATTTGGATAGATCTTAATATCGTTATTCCACCGTTATCTTTTGTTTTCACTTTTAATTTATTCTAGCATGTTATATGGGGCATCGAAAATGCACATGATCTATCAAGTGTAGAGTTTCATTATTATTGGATGAAGGGTATGAATATTGTAGAACCTTTTTAGATATCCTTGCATGATTATGAGATGGTTTAAGATTTTAAAAATGATTATTATAATTAGATTGATGAAGTGTT
Source organism: Picea engelmannii (assembly GCA_009831015.1). NCBI lineage: Eukaryota > Viridiplantae > Streptophyta > Pinopsida > Pinales > Pinaceae > Picea > Picea engelmannii. The sequence goes on from ML790537.1 coordinate 141,621, forward strand.
TCCTTTATTAATAATAATAATAATAACAATTATTAATATCATTGTTACTATTATCCTTACCAGTGGGATGAGGAATTTGTGTGTAAAGGTTGTTAAGATATACACGATTTAATTCCTCAGACATTGCTGTATATATTCCCCATGATTATTGGTTAGTGATTTAAATTAGAATTTTTATAACAACAATAACATTTTAAGGTAAATTGATTTAGATGGAACTATGATGGCTCTTGAAAAATTAAAATTCACAAAGGAAATTGTTTCAAGGTGGAGTTAGATTGTACCTTATGATATTATGCGCTTTAGACATGCATTGTAGGGCTCATAGTGGAGGTTAGAATAAGCTGTGTTAATTTCCTTACTGGCTTTATTAATTATCATTGTCTTGTAATGTGATTGTTATTCTTGCAAAGTTATTGTAACTTAAAATGAAATGGTGTTGTCATTTTATGGCAATGATATTGTAGTTTTATTGTTGTGGATAACACATACGATGTAAGGTGATTGATATTTTTGCAAAGTTAATGTGATATAAATGTAATGTGTTTATTATTTCATGGTAGCATTACTGTAATTTTTATTGTTATTGATAAACATATATGGTGGAATGTCCTTGAATTAAGTACAATAAATTATTCTGAGTTAGTAAATGAGGGTTGTTGTTCATTTAAATAAAGTTGTACTTGGTTGGTAAACCTTTCGTGTACTTGGTCTTCTTGTGTCGGGCAGGATATAGACACCTCCACGTTCCTCAGAATAGTCGCCAGCCCTGAGACCTAAAATGGTTAAAATCGATGGGAACCTAGGCTTGAGCATTGCTTATGTGTCTTGGAGGTCATAACCATTGCAGGGTAGGACAGACGGGTAGTCAGTCTTACTTATTGTCGATTGATCGTCGTTAAATGCATGCAGTTACTTGTTGTGTGTCTTATGTCGTCTTGTTGTGTTTGTCGTGGTTTGCATCTTGTTCATCGTCAGGTGGCGACGCAGAGTCAAATGTGTTTGTTTCCCTTGTACATGCGCGCACACACATTTAAAAGCAAAAAAATAAAATGCACTTGTTATATGAGGTTTGTCGTTGTAACAAGGAGGGCGTTACAATGGGCAACCATTGAGGATTTAAGTTGAGGACACATACTTCTTGACCGAATTTTCGAGTCGGGGTGAGGTGGTCAACCTCAAATCCCGAGGAGATGGGAGTGACATGAACATAGAGGATTACATAGCCACTCATTACATTGCAGGGACCGAGAAGGTAGGGATCCAACTACCAATCAAAGTGATTAACAATATAAGTCTCAATATTGTTGTCCTAGTGTTGACATGGATCACAGGGTCGACCTCTTTGCACCAAGCATCGACGTCACTTATGTTATATTCAGTGGAGTTCTTGCGACCCACGGTTTACAACAAGTGCACCTCACTGCTGGCCAACATGAAGAGATAGCTGACAGACTGCAAACTAGGTAGAAAGATGAGCTTTGGGTTCAAATCTATCCTGTGTAGTTTTTTCTTCGAGCGCCTTCCAGGCTTGGGACCTAGAGTCGATATTGTTCTGCATGGACCTCACGATCCACCCATGGCATGGTGGACCAAGGTGATGAGGCAGCAGTGAGGTGGTAGGGAGCCAACACCCTACAACGACAAGTTTTTCTTTTGGTGGAGTCGGCAGGTGATGGCTATGGAGGACTAGCCTTATGCAGGGATTGACTTAAGAGGAGATGTAGACATGTCGTTGCCATCGGGTTCCGCCTACAGAGACATAGGTATAATTTTTTTTTTGAATATTTCATTTTTTTGTATTTTTGATAAGAAAACAAAAAGAAAAATTGTATGATGTCAAGTACTAACTAAACATGTATGTCATGTAGACGTGGGTCCATGGCAGCTGGACGGACTTCCACGACACCGACGAAGGCACCGGGGAGATGAGCCAGCAAGAGGGGATGTTGATAGAGTGCTTCAAAACATGTAGGGCAACCTGTCTTGTTTAACATAAAGGATTCCCATGGTTCAGGTAGAGGATCTGTCGGAGGCAATGCAGTGGCAGGTGGTAGGTGTGCCCCATGCTTGGGTACAACTCTTTCGACGTCTCACAAACGCCATAGTATGCTATCATGACACACATCTGACGCCATAGGTGTATATGTCGTGATTATTGTATGATCAACCGTATATGTATTTTGAGGGTGTGAGTCCCAATTTTGTAATATAACACCATATTTTTTGGAGAGATGAAATATATAAAAACAATTATCTTCGGATTTACTCATATTACAATGTGTACATTTATGAAAGTGTTTTCTTTGATTTAGTTATGTGACAAATGCCAATCTAAAACTAAATTAGCATATGCATCAGATACATAATTATAACTTCTAGGTATGCGATGATAAGTGATAAAATCCAAAAGTCGTACCCGTAAGAATCGTCGGAGTAGAGTAGGGTCTCGCACATGGTAACTGACATACTACTAACTGGGAGTCCAGGCGAACTTCTAAAGAGTGAATACCATGTGTAATGGCATCACATAAAAGTTCTATAACATCGCTATATTCGGCCACATTATTCGTTGATGGCCCTATGCAAATGCCACCTGAAGAAACCAATAGACCCTCGAGTGAGTAAACAACCCAAGCGACGAAAGCCAAGTTCCATGTATGATGACCAGCCCCGTCTGCGAATCCTAAGTAGACCGAAGACTCTGTTGACATCTACCAACCAAGGGAAAAATTGATAAGCAAGATGAAGATAAGAAAGAGGGAAAATATATATACACTAAAATACATTAGTATACAAAGAGTTACGAACAATCTTGGGGATCAAGTGTAATATCTTTTCAAGGAGAGCTCATTCCTGGGCTCAGCCAACATATTCCCTTCATAATATTCTAATTCATAGACACGTCACACGATATAGGGGTTGTGCCACATGGGTTTGAACTTGCCTGCCCCCAGTGGTTCTTTGTCTTGGTCATACAGAAGGACCATGTCACCCTCAACGTATTGTCGAGGACAGACAGACTTATCATATTGGACCTTGACACATCATTTATTCGCTTCGATAGTCATGGAGGCGTCTCGACGCTGCTCATCTAGACTCTCTAGGTGTACGAGGCATTGTTCAAGATCAGAAGTGTCAGGTAGGAGCGCAACTGCCAATCTAAGAGAAGGGATTTCACATTCAATAGGTAGGATCGACTCCACATGGTGCACTAACTGGAAAGGAGAAAAATCGATGGAAGTCTTAATCAAAGTTCTGTATGCCCAAAGTGTTGGATAAAGCATGATATGTCAGTTAGATTTGCTTTGGCTGACAATTTTCTACAGAATGGTCTTGAGAGACTTGTTCATGGCCTCTACTTGTCCATTTGCCTGGGGGTAGTAAGGGGAAGAATGACCATGTTTAAACCTTAGTTTCGATGACAATTCTTCCATCATTTCATTCTGAAAGTGACTGTCATGATCAGTGACAATGTCACTCGGGATTATGAACCTGGCTATAATTTGATTGAACACAAAGAAAGCAATAGTCTTACCATCATATTTAAATATAGGCATGGCCTCGACCCACTTAGGAAAGTAGTCTACAACCACAATAATGTGTTTATGCCCACGAGCCGAAGTTGGGTTACAATCCAAAAAATCCACCCCCCACTTGGTGAAGGGACCGAAGGTAACGATTGGATAGAGAGGGGTTGGATGCGAGTGCATCTTTCGAGTGAACACTTGGCAGGGGTGACACTTCTTAACCGCTTCGACACAATATTTAAAAATAAATGGCCAAAAATAACCGTCTCACAAACTTTTTTGGGTTGTCGCAAGTCCAGATAGATGAGCACCACAAGCCCCACTATGGCAGTCGTTTAGAACTGACTCAGCTTCTTCATGAGTCAAGAAAAGATGCAAGATATTGTCTACTCCTCAACAATACAGAGTGTCATCGACGATAAGGTAGTTCTTAGCTTGGTATCATATACGTTGTCGGTCATCTATCAAGAGATGTTGAGGGAACTTCAAAGTTTGAAGATAGACAACAATATCTCCATACTAGGGGTCCGACGATGAGACAAGGAAAATGTGTTCATCCGCAAATGAATCAACATGAATAACATACTCATCTAATCGAGGGAAGTTGGATATTAACTCTGCAAAAACTAGCGATTTCTTGGATTTCACAGAAGCGAAGTCGAGATCAAATTCTTGTAAAATGACAACCCATTTATTGTATTTTCCCCCTATGATATGCCTAGTAAGGATGTATTGAAATGGATTGACATCGGAAAGCACAATAGTTTTTCAAAGAAATATGTAGTGTCATAATCGTTGAACTACGTGAACGATAGCCAAAGCTAGCTTTTCAACATGAGAATATTTGAGTTCAGGGCCGACTAAGTGTTGACTAAGATAGTAAATGACGTGCTCACGGAGCTCATCATCCTTCTGAACCAACACCTTACAACTCATCTCTTTAGACGCGGCGATATAAAGCAAGTAATATCTACTGTAGTTAGGAGACTTCAGTAGAGGCGTTGATACCAAGGCTTTCTTCAAAGCATCAAAGGATTCCTGGGCTCGCTCATCCCAGATAAAAGGAGAGTCCTTGAAGTTGATGAATATTGTGTGGGGGAGGCAATCGAAGTATTGCCTCAACCTTTAATGGATCCACCATGATCCCAATCTCAGAGACTAAAAATCCTAGAAGTCGACCTGACCTAACGCAAAAGATGCATCTATGAGGGTTCAAACAGATGCGGTAATGGTGGCATCTTTCAAAAACTAGTTGAAGGTGTGTAGGGTGATCCACTCTATTATGGGAGTGAGCAGTGAGATCGTCGAGATAGGCTTCAAATATATGATTGCGATCATGAAATGCGAAGGTCGTAGCTCATTGGAAGGTTGCTTCGACATTCTTAAGGCTGAAAGGAATCTTTCGGTATGCGAATGTACCCCAAGGACAAATAAATTTCATCTTATGTTGGTCCTCGGGCCTAATCTGAATTTGGTTATATCCTGAAAATTCGTCCATGAAATAAAAAACTTCGCTTCCCTCACACTCATTGAGAATCTGATCAATGAAGGGTGTCGAGAAGTTATCTTTGGGACATGCCTTATTCAGGTCACTAAAATCCATGCATACATGGATTTTTCCTTGTTTTTTATTCATAGGAACAAGATTGGATACCCATTCAGTCAAGGGAACCAGGTAGATAAAGCCATCATTAAGCAATTTTTCTATCTCTGCCTTAATAGCAGGGGGCTTCCTAGGATTCACAACTCTGAATCGTTGCCAAACAGGTTTAACATCCAGGTAGGTTTTAATCTCATGTTCGACAATTCAAGGGTCGATTCATGGCATATCTTCGTATGAACAAGCAAATACATCGAGGAATTCTTTGAAGAGCTCGGTGTAGATCAAAATTTCTTCCAGCAAACAATCTGCACCAATGTATACATTTTCAATCTTGCCAGGAATACGAGAGATATCAATCATGATGGTAGGAGAGATACTCGCCATGTTTCCTTCGGCATAAATATCGTGTGTATTAAGTGGAACTATGGTGTGACCGAATATCTCACTCAAGGTAGCTCTAAAATCATCTTGTTCAATTCTAGCAAGCTCTAGGAAAAAATAAGAGCGATGGTGCATATTATCCCATGGCCTGTCAGAACCATTCATGTCCTTTATGATTGTTTCATCTGAGGGTAAAGTATCATCAAGGCAATCTCATGACCAAGACAATGAGGTGGCCCATACGGGATCGAGAACATGATCCTCCTCGTCCGTATGCAAGGTAACAAGACCTGGATCGATGAAAGAGTCAAAACCAGTCCGATACACTATATTTGATGTCGATAGTGGCATAGCCATTCTAGTATGTGATTGACCTTCACAAGACACAATCAAGGAAGGTAGGGTCTAAGGATCATTAAAATATGAAGTGAAGAAAGGAATAGAGCTAATTAACGAAGTAGACCTACTAGACATGGTATAGATATGATGAACCGATGCCATGAAGTCGAAGGTACCCATAAGGGATGAATACATTTCGACGCCGATATTCTTAGTTTTCGGCTGAGAATTGTTGATCACGAGGATTGATGGTCCAACCAATGCATTGGGGCTAGCATACCCAAAGTAAAATTGGTCGATTGTTACGATCTTCCCATCACGAGGAAAGAAAAGAGTAGGAAAGATAGACAATACGACTGCAGTCATAGCATAAGTCCAATTGTGTCCTAGTAATAAGTTATAGTTGAGGGGTGCATCAACCACCTCGACATCCACCTCCACTGTTTTCTCGCCTAACCGGATCAGGAAGGCAGGAAGAATACCATGAGGGCGGAAAGAATGACCATCAAAAGAAGTCATTATGGTCAGAGATTAAGAGGGTCGGAGAGTCGAGGGCTTTCCAACAGACCAGGGACATCACGCATGTTGCATCACCTTCATCAATAACAATATGTTTGAAGGTATACTTTGAATAACCCACATGGATTTGGAATGCCACATGGTAAGGAAAGTGAGGCTTCACATCTGTGACGTAAAACTTGATAACTTTAGAGCCATAGGGATCTAGATCTCCTAACGTAGACAACAAGGCATTCCTCTCTGAAGGACACATCTGGAGTACCTCCGAAGCCGACATTGCACAAAGATTTTGACCCAGATCCTCAACACTAGAATAATTTTGGGCGACTCTAGCATTAGGATTGTGGGTAGAAGAATTGAGTACTCCTTTGGGAATACGAGGCGGGGGCTCTGGTTTTTCGATCTGTAAAGGCATATCCGAAGGAGGGGGAGACTCTAGACTAGGTATAGTCTGTGAAGAACTGTAATTGCGAGACCAAGTGGCTACATTAACCTCAGACTTAACCATATTGATGCATAGATGGTCACCGTCTTGCGTCAGTGGGTTTTGACTCCCACTCGCCGCATTTTTTGCATTTGAGGAGCTCGAGGCCATGTGTTGATTATGTGGAAAAGGATTAGTCAGGACAGTGGGCAGTAGAGATAAAAGCCTTGCATCTTCTACAAGTTTGGGGCACAAGTGGGTAAGGTGGTTGCCTGTACAGAGCTTGTAGGGAAACTTCACCTTCTGCCTTTCTTTCTTTCCCTCACCAACATTATTATTTGACTTCTCATTATTATGGTTATCCTTGGGCTTATTTCTATTCTTCCCACCCTTACGATTGTTACCACATCCTTTCTTTTTATTCCCACATGGTTACTCATTACCATTCCGGTTGGTCGACGATTGCACCAACATTCATTGTTTCTCGATTGTGTACCAAACTGCTTGTTGTTCCAATAATTAAATTTTCCTGTAACATCCCGCTCTGGTGCACTGAGAAAACTTATTCTTTGAGGACACTTGCTTGCAAGTGATCTGGACTTTTATGATGTTAAACCATTTATCCTTGATTATGATGTGTTATGATAGATGACATGATGTTTTACTACTTTGACGTAGATAGGTTCTATTGACTCAGTTTTATTGAGTGTGCAAGGTTTTGGACCTTGAGGATGCAAAGGCATTAGTGGAACCCCTTGGACTCTGGATTGAGTCAGGGAGTGTTCTATTTGGGTTGATTTATTTACTGTGATCTTTCATTGATTTGATGATATGATGTTGACATGTTCTGACATGATTTTTGATGATGCAGGCTGACGACAGCTTGCCGACCAGACTCACATATGGAGTAAAGGGGCCACACACGATTTCCAGAGAGGTTGAGGGAGAGGTGTGGATAGCAGCCCTGCCACAGCCTACTAGCACTCCCACCGTGGCTCGAACTATAGGTTAACGATTACCTAGTTCGAGAGGATCCATGATGTCGTGAGGGAAGACTGCGACAGTCGCTCACGATGATTCTAAGGGGCGCGCAATAAGGCGGGGGCCTTATTCCTTAGAGCCCTTAGTCTCCCACAAGTTCACCTGGCATAGTGTTGACTCCAGGGGTTATAGATGTCTACCAATCAGTCAAGTTGGCGAGTGGAACCCTTGGAGCACGTGGTGCATCCTGAAGGGCACGTCGTACAAAAGAAATACAAGTTGGCGAGTGGCACCCTTGGAGCACGTGGTGCATCCTGAAGGGCACGTCGCACAAAAGAAACATAAGTTGGCGAGTGGCACCCTTGGAGCACGTGGTGCGTCTTGAAGGGCATGTTGCGTTGATGTTGATGAAGGAACAAACCTAGATGGCCCTAAGACATTTAACACATTAATAAATCCTTAAACAACTCCCTAACCAAGTGTCGCCCAGTTCAGAATCTAAGTCCTAAGTCTAAAACTTTTTAGGGTAAAATTTTAGTCTAACCTTAAGAAAAAGGACCCTAAAAATAAAAATAAAAATTTAAACAAAAACCCACTTAAGTAATAGTTTA
>ML790537.1:150058-160349 GCA_009831015.1 Picea engelmannii
AAAACTTTTTAGGGTAAAATTTTAGTCTAACCTTAAGAAAAAGGACCCTAAAAATAAAAATAAAAATTTAAACAAAAACCCACTTAAGTAATAGTTTAGTCTTCATAAAATTCTTGGGGTAAATGAAGAGAGTAAGAATTTAAAAAAAAAACAGTGGATTTAAAAAATTCAAAGAAGAAATTATTCATTAACTTGTGGAAGTACAAAGATATTAAATTAATAATAAAAGGCAAAGATTTAATAACGCAACTGCCATTTTGGGCTTTAATAAAAAGGGGAAAGAAGGGAATGATAAGAATTAGGAAACTAAGTAATGGAGGAAACTTAATAAAGGAAAGATGTGAACATATGGTAAAAAGCAAGGTCAACATAGTAAGGAATCTGCAATTAAGAACCTGCTAATCTGAGCTAATTTAGTAACATCCTTTTTTTAGGAAAGTATTTAAAACATGTAAGGGGATCTAGGAACACCTAGGAGTAAATTTAGGAGCGACTCTAGGTGGGTGAGGGATTTGAGACAATTAATAAATTTAAAGAAAATATTTATTAGAGAAAAGAGGGGGATGGACGACACTTGTGCGATGGAGAATATTTAGAATATTTTATTGAAACTTAATTTAAAAATGTGAATTAGAAAATTTGGGGGGGTCTCAAAACTCTATAAAAGAAAATGGAGTTGAGGAAGAAAGGGATCGATTGTTAGCCTAACGTTACGCTGCCGGAATTGTGACTTGACTGATTACTTATGGGGAGTTGGGATTTTCTCAGCTCGGATTGGATTGGTAGCTCGGCCTTGTGAGGTGAGCTGGGAAGCTAGACTTACCATTTGGATAGTGTGTGGCCCCTTTGCGGCTCGGGGGGCTAAGGCGAAAGAAGAATACCCCTAGAGATTGGCTGGGAGGTACCGGTGAGGTCTTGACGGTCGGCGGGCAGGAGCGGCAAGGAGCGTGCGGATGACGTTCAAGGTGGGCGATAAGGCAAAGGTATGACTTGTATTTTAGTAAATTAGAATGCCTTACGACTTACCCTGGTTGATAAAATTACCTACCTCCATTATTGGCGTGATTATGGAAATTTTTATGGCTTCTACTCACCTCTGTTAATAAAGTATTTACCGTTGTTCTTTTTATAAGTAAAAAAATTTGAATTTGTTCTTGTTGGGGAAATGGCGAAATTCATTCTGGCCATTTCATCCTTGGCATTTCCTTCATACAATGGTTCTGAATTTTTTTTTGTCCCATTTTCATCATTGCTTTTTCATATAAAATGTAGCTCTGGCATTCGGCCTTGCAAGCCAGTTACAGAAGGAAACCCCCTTGGGCATTTTCGATTGTAAGGAGGCACTGAGAAAGGTTTCTGGTTTGGGATTGGGTAAATTGATATTGAGACGGCCTTACCCTCTGCATTTTTGTTAGCTGGTAATTCCCTTAGTTAGCATCATCAATCATAATTGTGGGTCTGCGTTTATTTTATTTTGTATATCTTCATTCACTTAATAGCCACAAGTTACACATAATTGCAATCCTGTACACAGGCTTGCGTTCCTTCTAAGTCGAATCCTGGAATTTTAGGTTCAAATTCTAAGTTTGATTATCCTATCTGCGTTCTTGGATAGAGAAAACACACTAGCCATATTCACCTTCCACCATAAATGTCCGGGCGCACATGACTCTGTTGCCTTTTGATTGATTGATTTTTTTTTACCAAATTGATTGTCCGCCACAGTTCCTGGGGTCTACACCCGATTTGACTGAATCTACATGTAGGATTTGCAGTAATGGATCGATCTGGCTGCCATGCACTTAGGTTCAAAATTATGCATAGAATTTTTATTCACTGTAGTTTTTCAAGTTTGAAAGGAAGTTACGGTGTAATGTTATGGAAAAAAAGAAAACAAAGGATTTGCTTGGTGTAGTTGTAATTAAAACCGGCGATGAGGCCCTTCCCGTACCCTGCAACCTGTCTGTTTTGTTGACCTTCATGCCCGTCAAGTTACCGTGGGACACCTCGCCCTCAGACCATGCTAAATCTGCGACTGTGGCCCTCCTCCCTGGCTACTACGAGTTCTGGTTGTACCCCAAAACCCTTCTCTGTCAAATTTATCTTATAGTGATACTCGTTTTGTTTTTCTCATTTTGGGAAACCGCCTTAGCCTTACATTAAAGGATAGTGTCATGTGGAAATCATTTCTTTTAGCATCCCCTCTGCCATTTGTTAATGGCCAACGCCCCTGCGTTAACCGTTTCGATGACAGTATATCTCCAAGCAACCATTTTTGTCAATGTTCTAGTCAATCTGAATATGTGTAAAATCTCATTTCATATGCTGACTTAAATGGCTGTGGCATTATATGGCTACGATGGTGGTGTGAATTGTGGATTTTTCGAGCTTGACAAGCCTGTAACCTGTGCGTCTAAGTTCTTGGGACCGCACCCTTTTCCTGTGCGTCCGGCTGTTCCAGTGCGGATCCCCATACGTACAACACGTTTACCTTAATGAACAACGCATTTAACTCTTGCATCAATTTAAATTCCTGAACCGCAATGCCATGTTGACACCCGTAGCCTTAGAGTCCCTATTTAACTGCTCGGTTTGATAGATCCTTCTGGCAGCGACGTTTCTAAGTTTGTTTATCTCTACTCCTTGAAGGCGAATTGAGACGGTGGTCTCCTGTTGACAGCTCATTTGTGTTGGTCTGCGCCTTCAACGCGCCCTGTCTTAACTGGGGTGTTAGCGTGATTCCCTAGATTGTTTATTTTATTTTACCTGCATTTAAACCCTAATAAGGAAGAAAAAGAAGGAAGAAGGACATGATAAATATGATGGAATTACACTAACTACTTAATTTCGTTAAGTATTTAATAACAACAATCTGCTTTAGCATTTACTTATTTAGTTAAAATTCATGCAACATACTACTTTTGGTTATTCTTTAAATACATCAATCAACACTATTTTATAAAGGCAACCCACCCTATTTTAGTCAACATTTCATTAACAACAATTCACTTATTTAGTCAATATTCAATAATAGCAAGCTACTTAAGTTAGTTAATGTGTTAGTTAATGTTAATATAAAGCAATGGAAGTTGATGTAATGGGATGTGAATGTGAGGTAATGTAATGTTAAGGTAATGTAGAAGGAATTATGTAATAATTGTTAAAGTAATGATTGTTAAAGTAATATGGTTTTAATGGCAATAATTGTTAAATAATTATGGTTTTATAAGGTAATAATTGTTAAAGTAATGCTGAAGTATTTATGTAATAATTGTTAAAGTAATATGGGTTTAATGGTAATAATTGTTAAATAATTATGGTTTTATAAGGTAATAATTGTTAAAGTAATTGTTGAAATAATATAATGGAATGTAAATGTATGGTAATGATTGTAAAGGTAATTTTAAGGTAATGTGGTGAATGCTTATGTCAGTGCTAACATTCAAGGTAAGGTAAATGTTAGTGGGTTCACCATTATGGTAATGATATCACTGATTATTTATTACGGTTAACAGAGAAGGTGCATTGTGTTTGTGATTATTGCAAAGTCCTTGAACTAAGTACATTAGGATTTTATAACCTAATAAAGGAGGGATGGAGATTAATTGAAATTACCTCATGTATAAGGTATTCGTCGGTTGATGAAATTTAACGGAGCAGTTGGTCAGTAATCAATTACAGTTGGGTCATAGAAAATACCTTGTCTTAAATATTGGTTAGTCGTTGTTTGAGTGTTTTTATTTGGCGCCTTCTGTAGAGGAGGTGGTTGCTCTTTTAATTATTATTCTGCCTGGTTGTTAATTTCTTGCTTGGTCTGCTTGTGTTGGGCGGGATGTAAAGACCTCCATGTTCCTCAGAACAGTCGCCAGCCCTGAGACCTTAAATGGTTAAAATCGATGGGAACCTGGGCTTGAGCGTTGCTTATGCATCTTGGAGGTCCTAACCAATGCAGGGTAGGATGGATGGGTAGTCAGTATAACTTATTTTTGAGTGATCATCGTTAATGCATGCAATTGCCTGTTGTACATCGTATGTCGTCTTGTTGTGTTCGTCTTGCTTGCGTCTTGTTCATCGCCGGGTTACTAGTTTCTGCCTAAGCAGTCGACCATGAGTCTATCTGACATTCTCTCTCTCCGGAGCAGAGAACTAAGATTAAACGCCCTGCTTTCCTGTGCAGAAATAGTAAAACCTACTACTATGGATTCTTCCATCTGTGTTCGTATTGTACCTAACACAGTATGTCATTTAATGCTTGCAGTTACTTGTTGTGCGCCTTATGTATCCTTGTTGTGATCATCGTGGTTGCGTCTTGTTAGTCGTCGGGTGGCGACGTAGAGTCAAGTGTGCCTGGTTCCTTTTTCACGCGCGCACACACTTAAACAAAAAAAAAAATTGCACCTATTGTCCGAGTTGTTGTCGTAACGAGGAGGTCATTACATTTCCAGGATTCCTCAATTCATAACAATCTGTGTGATCATAACTAAAAAATATCTTTCCATTCAACAATCATGTTTAACAAAGCATTGATCCCTTCCTTTCTTTCTTTTTCCTCTTTTAAAAATAATAAAAAAAATGCACAACAATATGCTCAACATCTATCCCCGGTAGTCCATAATGCATCACCATAACAATCAACATTCATTTTTTAACAATCGGGCCCAATTAAAATATACACAGGTCTCTTCTTAAAGTGCGAATAAACTTCAAAGCATTCCCGATTATACAAAACCTTCATCATATCAATCACAAAACCTTGAAATGAAACAACAGTCAACCAAAACAATAAACCATGAACCTCATCTATGTGAGTATAACTTCCCTTTAAAACCATTGGTAATATGTATGATGATCCAATAATATATATGAAGTGAACATAACCAATTACACACAGACATCATTTTTAAAACTGGCCATAACCCTGATTGGGCCTACCAAGAACCACATAGGTGTCTCCATATGGAATCAAGACCACACTGGTAAAAACACAGTGAGTGAAACCATAATGAAAAGAAGACAGCTCTCAACTATATGCAAGTGCATGTTCCCATTTTTATTTGTTCAACCAATTTCATCATAGAAGGATGAGACAAAGACTCAACGAAAAACATCCATAACCATTTCACTGATAAACCAATATTTGACAACCTAGAAGGTGCCCAAAGGGAGCAAACACAGTTGGAATCTAAATCAGGATATGACAAAAATAAATGCAGGGAGGCAACAAGAGCGCATTAATATTTTAACAATAACACAGAGAGTTCATGGTCTTCCGAGACTTCTATCAACCACAGGCAAAAATACCTTTCTAAAAAGACACAACAGTGAGCCACACAATCTTACTTATTTCTCCAAGTCTTGGATAGGACCAATGATCAACACCCGAGGAGAGCAAAGGCAAGCATATTAAAATAACCCAGTGCACATGGTGTGTTTAACACTTGCAAGGGAGAGGCAAATTTTAATTGAACAATTGTAGTTATTAAAAGAAAAAATAGAGATATAACATCTCTATCCAATTACTTAAGAGCCGAACAACCTGACAACAACACTAGTGAGGACACACACATCCTTTTGACATAACGTCGAGATATAACTTGTATCAATCCACAACCATACAGGAATATATTAATGTTAGGGCCACCCAATACCGGATCTTAGGCTACTTCGGTGAAAAGACAATAAAAATAGGCCAACGACCATGACTCAGGGTTTGAAGACATAACACAACAATTGTTGGCAATCCCTCTGCGACTGGATAAGGTTTACAATCATGACTATGAGGGAACGAAATAACCGATGGTAATACATAGAATGAAACCCTCCATCATAAACACATAGCGATATGTACCACCATTCACTTATTATTCCATAAAGACCCATCATGATACTAAACTGACCGAGCAACCAGTCAATGTGCAACTTAAAATACCAAATTCTTTTGCTTGTAATGCCAAACATTTTACAGTCATCACAGAGAGCTATAACACACATCTAAACAGTCGAAAATCTCAAGAACACACAGAATCAAGGCATCATTGAGCCATTATTTGTTCATACAACAAAGAATACCAAATGGATGGAGAGAAAAAGAATCATACATATGGAAAAATGCTTAAATGGTGAGTTGGACGAGCCATCTTCCTTCCGAGAGCCTGAAAATGTGGAGCTTCACAACCAACAGATCAAAAAATGCAACAAAGGAACAATGCTAGGGTTATAGTCGATAGGGGAAGTATGGAGTGACGTGCAGTAAATGCACATCGTTTCCATCACCTGGCCTATTCAATTCGAAGTACGAGACAACCCAAAAAGAATCACATTCACCAACAATTAAACCATGTATTCAATGTCAAACCATTGTGAAATATGCAATGATATCCATCGCATAGTGCACCACCCAATATCATTTACACGTTAACCCTTGCCATAACTCCATGCCATAACACATATTGAATTTCTATATGTGCCTCATTCAAATCTAATGAAATTCGTATAGCCCACTAACCAACAATAGAATAATAGTTAGGACTAACACTAATCTCTTTTAACTTTTCCATTCTGACTTGCATATAATCCTTTATCATAGCTCAAACATATAACTTCTTTCCCTTAGGATTTTTTTCATAGGTTTATTTATTTATTTTGATTATGATACCACTAAAATATCTCTTGCATATATGTGGCTAGGTAATCGATCACAAGGATTAGTGACAAGGAAAAATCATATCAACTATAAATAACATGCTCCTCATAATCATAGAACTATTTTGTATCGCAAAAGCATTCCACAAAAATGCATCATCCACCTGTTATCATGTCAAATGAAACCACGACCGCATCGTCAAAAATGTAGGATTGTTTAGGCAACATAAACAATAGCAACAAATCATGTATAATATGTCTATCCTTGTGCCTCTAGTCTACAAGGGGGTCCCACCTACTAGTATTATATTATTAGCATAGTTTTAATAAAAGGGATTTAACAATACTTTGCGGGCACAATTCATCGTTGTGATTTTAATCATCAACAAACTGGCGACTCCACAAGGAAATTTGTTTCCAACAGATTAAGAAATCATAATGTCTGGTTTCGCAGACCAAGTAACATCAGATCAATAAGATATAAATCAGAATGATTATGAAACAGGGGAAAGTGAGCAGATTTAATGGAAAAATTACCAGGAATTTGTTAATAACTCATGGAAAGTGTTAAGTATGAGGGGGTTTATCCCTGTAAGCACAATCATTCAACTAAAAAAAATTCTTGACTTTAAGGAGAAAAGTTTTATAAACTTGCTCTTTTGAATCTCGAAATGGACGAAGAAAAGGAAAGCAAAAGCAGGATAAAACCAACTATCTCATAAAACAATAGTAAAAGCAGATAACAATTTCAATGATACCTTCAAAGGGAACATCATGACAGTTGTGTAATCTTGATTGTTATTGACTAACAATACTTTGTAGAAGTGTCGTTGTGGAAAAACTGATCCAACATTTTATTTTTGACAAAAATTAGAGTCAAAATAACAAAAGAAAGAAATGTCATAACAGAAATGAAAAAACAAAATTGAAATAAGCATAAATGAAATGATAGAAAATGAAACAGTAGAAATGGAAAACTACTAATGTGAAAGAAGAAATAAAAAACTATTAATGTAAAAGCATAAATGAAAAATACTATAATAAAGAACAATCCAAACAACGTTAAACTCTTCAAGTTGGTTCCACGTAATGTTTTAAGTGGGAACCGTTAGTGCCGTAGGAAAACAATCGCTCCTGTAAGTCCTTTAGAATATACAAATTTGCACCCAGGACAAAAGCGATCTTAAAAGGACCCAGTCATAATTTTTGAAACTTTGAATGTCTTCCTCTATCGGCATGAGTTGAATCCCACGACAATACCTTCTCATTTCCTTGGAGATAATAAGTTGATGAGGTAAAATGTTTAACCCCCAACTTAGGTAAAAAATGGTTCAGCTTAGCATAAATAAAAGCGGGACCATTATCTGTAATAATTTCCAAAGGAAGACCAAATATGGAAAAAATATTATTTCCAAGGAAAGAAATCACCTGCTCATCTATCGAATGTTTAAGCGGGACAACTTCAACCCATTTTGTAAAATGGTTTGTGGTTGTCAAGATAAAGACTTTCCTTGTTGAAGACAGAGGATTAATAGGACCAATAAAGTCCAAACCCCATTTTGAAAAAGGAGAGTCTGAGAGGACAGGTTTTAACGGCATGGCTGAAAGGCGTTCTTTCCTAACAAAATTCTGGCACTTGTCAGAAGATCTTGAAAAAACATAAGAATCAGGAAAGATTGAAGGCCAATAGTATCCTTTTATGATAATCTTAAAAGCAGTGATTTTAGCAGAAAAATGACCTCCTACATGAATAACAAAATTTGAAGAACCATGAGTTTCTTGCAACAATTTATGTGCTTCCTCATTGTTTACAAAACAAAGCAGCATAACATTGGCATATCTTCTAAACAAGAAGTCTCCTATAATGATGTATCTAGTAGATTTGAGATAGAGCCTTCTTCATTTATGAGTGTCTAAGTTATCTGGACATCTTTGATTTTGCAAATAGTAAACTAAATATTTATACCAAGTATGTTCATAGACAGGAAGGATTTGATTATCAATGTAGAAGAGTGTCGATAGAGAACTATCTTGTTCATCAATTTCTTCACTAGATTCAACATGTTGAGCTAAGTGAAGGGCTAAGTCACGTCCTTTGAATTGTTAGAAGTCACGATAGTTAAATCATGTTACTAGATCTTGGCAAGCCAATGTGCAATCTTCCCTAAAAGATAAGTCCGTGAGAGAAAAAACTTGACAGCAGCTAAAGCAATTTTTACCAACGTGTGCTTACCGAAGATGAAGTGGCGAAATTTTTCAACAACTTTAACAAGAGCGAAAACATGTTTTCCAATAAAAGAATATTTAAACTCATCATCAGACAAACTTTTACTCATATAATCCACTGGTTTTTCGTTACCTTGGTCATCACCTTGCACGAGGATAGCAGAAACTACTTCCTTTATGGCATTAGTATATATCATAAATTCTTTCTCAAAATTCTGCTTCGCCAAAACCGGTGTGGAACTGATTGCTTTCTTGATCCCTACAAAAGCATTTTCGACATCATCTATCCAAGAAAAGGAACGATCTTGCTTAAGCTGATTATGAATTGGCTTGACCATTACAACAAAATCAGAAACAAACCTATGAACAAAGTTAATAACACTCATAAAACCTTGAACCTCCTTCTTGGAAGTGGGAGTAGGGAAGTTTAGGATAACAACAATCCTTTTGGGATCAATGCTTATTCCTTCAGGGGTGAACAATCTCCTGCCATCCTTCATTCTCAGGAACTTTTGGATGCAATGAAACATGAGGGGGGACATGCTAGAGTTGGAAGGGAGGCCTTTCTAGCCTAGGTTGGACTACCCCTTGTCCAATCCAATTGAAAAATCTAGCTTGGAAGAGTTGGTTTAACTCTTGTGGATCTGCATCAAAATGTGTTGAGAATCTTGGCCTTCTAGGGCCTTTGTTCCAATTCTCTTTGCCCCTGTTATTTCGTCCATGGCTTCCTCTGTTGAAGAAGCTCATCTTGTATGCAGTGTTCATTAGCAACTAGCTTCTTAAACAAACCATACATGACATCTCTTTAATATGAAACAAAGTTTAGCTCAACAATCACATCAGACCCATGCAATCCAATCCATTAAATTCATTTAATACTTGTCAATGAGCAGGGGGTGACTAAAGGTTCTTGGATATCTGAGGGGGTTGTATTGAGCGGAAAAGTGATCAGATGAAACAGAGTAAGAACATGATTACTGCTCAACAAATCATTAAACAATCAACTATGTTGCAAAACATATCAATTGTGACCCATCTCTGTGTCATCTTTTAATTGTTGTAATACAAAGTTTCTATTTAATTTTAATTTGATTTTAAGAACAGGGCATGCAAAGTGAATATGGGATTGTGAGGGGATTTGTAATGTGTGAAAAAGTGAAAGAATGATAAGGAAATCAATGGATATTGTTCATAAAACAAATTAAATAATCAATAATCATAACTTTGTATTAAAAGCGATAAAAAAAGCACCAACATTCACTATTTCTCAATTGTGTACCAAACTGCTTGTTGTTCCAATAATTAAATTTTCCAGAATTCCTCAATTCATAACTGTCTCTGTGATCATAACCAAAAAAAAAATATTTCCATTCAATAGTCTTGTTTAACAAAGTGTTGATCCCTTCCTTTCTTTTTTTTTTTC
>ML790537.1:160359-179279 GCA_009831015.1 Picea engelmannii
CTCTTTTAAAAAAAAAAAAAAAAAATGCACAACAATATGCTTGACATCTATCCCTGATAGTCCATAATGCATCACGATAACAATCAACATTCATTGTTTAACAATCGGGCCCAATTAAAATATACACATGTCTCTTTCTAAAACGCAAATAGACTTCAAAGCATGACATATTATACACAACCTTCATCATATCAATCACAAAACCTTGAACTGAAACAACAATCAACCAAAACAATAAACCCCGAGCCCTATCTCTGTGGGTATAACTTCCTTTTAAAACCATTGGTAATATGTACAATGATCCAATAATATATATGAAGAAAACATAACCAATTACACACAAGCATCATTTTTAATACTAGCCATAACCTTGATCGGGCCTAGCAAGAACCACACATGTGTCTCCATATGCAATTAAGACCACGCTGGTAAAAACACAGTGAGTGAAACCATAACAAAAAGAAGACATATCTCGACTGTATGCAAGTGCATGTTCCCATTTTTATTTGTTCAACCATTTTTATCATATAAGGACGAGAAAGAGACTCGACGAAAAACCTCCATAACCATTTCACTGATAAACCAATATTTGACAACCTAGAAGGTCCCCGAAGGGAGCAAAGACAGTTGGAATCTAAATCGGTCTCTGTCAAACAAATATAGGGAGACAACAAGAGCACACTCATCTTTTAACAATAACACAAAGAGTTGATGGTCTTCTGAGACTTCTATTAAACACAGGCAAAAATACCTTTCGAAAAAGACACAACAGTGAGCCACAACAATCTTACTTATTGCTCCAAGTCTTGGACTGGACCAATGATCAACACCCGAGGAGAGAAAAGGTAGGTAGAGTAAAATAACCTAGTGCACATGGTGCATTTAACACTTGCAGAGGAGAGGCGAAGTTTAATTGAACAGTGGTAGTTATTAAAAGAAAACACAGAGATATAACATCTCTATCCATTTACTTAAGAGCCGAACAACCTGAGAGAAACACCAGTGAAGATGCACACATCCTTTTGACATAACGCCAAGATACAACTTGTATCAATCCACAACCATACAGACATACATTAATGTTAGGGCCACCCAAGATTGGATCTTGGGATACTTCGGTGAAAAGACAGTAAGAACAGGCCAACGACCATGAGTTGGGGTTTGAAGAAATAACACAACAATTGTTGGCAATCCCTCTACGACTGGATAAGGGTTACAATCATGATTGTGAGAGAACGAAATAACCGATGGTAATACATAGAACGAAACCCCCCATCATCAACACATAGCGATATGTACCACCATTCACTTATTATTCCATAGAGACCCATCATGATACTAAACTAACGGAGCAACCATTCAATGCGCAACTTAAAATACCCAATTCTTTTTCTTGCAATCCCAAACATTTTATAGTCATCAGAAAGAGCTATAACACACATCTAAATAGTTTAAAATCTTAAGAACACACAGAATCGAAGCATCATTGAGCTATCATTTGTTCATACAACAGAGAATACCTCATGGATGAAGAGAAAAATAATCATACCTTTGGAAAAATGATTAAATGGCGAGTTGGTTGTGCCTTCTTCCTTCCAAGAGCCTGAAAATGTGGAGCTTCACAACCAATAGATCAAAAAATGCAACAAAGGAACAATGCTAGGGTGACGACCGATAGCGGGAGTATGGAGTGACGTGCAGTAAATGCACGTCGCTTCCATCACCTAGCCTATTCAATTCGAAGTACGAGATAGCCCAACAAGCATCACATTCACCAACAATTAAACCATGTATTCAATGTCAAACCATTGTGAAATATGCGATGATATCCATCGCATAGTGCACCACCCAATGTCATTTACACGTTAACCCTTGTAATAACTCCATGCCATAACACAAATTAAATTGTTATATGCACCCCATTCAAATCTAATGAAATTTGCATAGCCCACTAACCAACAATAGCATAATAGTTAGGACTAACACTAATATCTTTTAACTTTTCCATTTGAACTTGCATATAATCCTTTATCATAGCTCAAATATATAACTTCTTTCTTTTTAGGATTTTTTTCATAGGTTTTTTTCTTTGTTTTGATTATGATACGACTAAAATATCTCTTGTGTATATGTGCCTAGATAATAGATCACAAGGATTAGTGACAAGCCAAAATCATAGCAACTGTAAATAACATGCTCCTCATAATCATAGAACTATTTTTTATTGCAAAATCATTCCACAAAAATGCATCATCCACTTGTTATCATGTCAAATGAAACCAAGACCGCATTGTCAAAAATGTAGGACTATGTAGGCAACATAAAAAATAGTAGCAAAACATGTATAATATGTTTATCATTATGCCTCTAGTCTACAAGGGGGTCCCACCTACTAGTATTATATTATTAGCATAGTTTTAATAAAAGGGATTTAGCAATAATTTGTGGGTGGATTTCATCATTACGATTTTAATCATAAAAAAACTAGCGACTCCACTGGAAAATATGTTTCCAACAGATAAAGAACTCAGAATGTCTAGTTTCGCAGACCAAGTAAAATAAGATCAAGAAGATATAAATCAAAATGATTATGCAACAGGGGGAAGTGAGCGGATTTAATGGGAAAATGACTAGGAATTTGGGAATAACTCATGGAAAGTGTTAAGTATAAGGGGGTTTATCCCTGTAAGCACAATCATTCAACTAAAATTTATTCTTGACTTCAAGGAGAAAAAAAAATTGAACTTGCTCTTTTGAATCTCGAAATGGAAGAAGAAAAGGAAAGCGGAAGCGAGATAAAACCAACTATCTCATAAAACAGTAGTAAAAGCAGATAACAATTTCAATGATGCCTTCAAGGGGAACATCGCGATAGTTGTGTAATCTTGATTGTTATTGACTAGCAATACTTTGCAAGTGTCGATGTGGAAAAACTGATCCAACATTTTATTTTTGACAAAAATTGAAGTCGAAAGAACAAGAACAAGAAATGTCATAACAGAAATGAAACAACAAAATTGAAATAAGCAGAAATGAAATTATAGAAAATGAAACAGCAAAAATGGAAAACTACTAATGTTGAAGCAGAAATAAAAAACTACTAGTGTAAAAGCAGAAATGAAAACTACTATAATATTGAACAATACAAACAACGTTAAACTCTTCCAGTTGGTTCCACGTAATGTTTTAAGTGGGAAGCATTAGTGCCGTAGGAAAACAATCGCTCCTATAAATCCTTTAGAATATAAGAATTTTCACCTAGGACAAAAGCGATCTTAAAAGGACCCAACCATAATTTTTGAAAATTTGAATGTCTTCCTCTATCAGCGTGAGCTAAATCCTACAATAGTACCTTCTCATTGACTTTAAATTTGACAGCTTTAACACTCTTCTTGAAATATTTTTTAACAGTCTGTTGTCTTCTCTTTATATTACCCAAGGCAAACGTCCTTTGCTCCTATAAATCCAGGAGTGCATTCATTCTTTGAGATACATCAGAAGAATTTAATTCTCTGACCTGTAGCAT
Source organism: Picea engelmannii (assembly GCA_009831015.1). Taxonomy (NCBI): domain Eukaryota; kingdom Viridiplantae; phylum Streptophyta; class Pinopsida; order Pinales; family Pinaceae; genus Picea; species Picea engelmannii. The sequence continues at coordinate 163,886 of ML790537.1, forward strand.
TAACCTTAAGGAGGAAAGTTACAACTCAGTAGGCAGAATGTATTCTTGACCATAAATTAGATGGAAAGGATTGCAACCAGTGCTCACCTTAGTGGTAGTTCAATCTATCCAAAGGGCGTAAGTGAGGAGATTCTGCCATTGACAAGGCTTATCTTTGATGGGCCTTTTGATAATTCCCACCAGATTCTTATTGGTAGACTCGACCTTCCCATTTCCTTGGGGGTAATAAGATGATGAGGTAAAATTTTTAACCCCCAACTTAGCTAAAAAATGGGTCAGCTTAGCAGAAATAAAAGTGGGACCATTGTCTATAATAATTTCCAAAGGAAGACCAAATATGGGAAAAATATTATTTTTAAGGAAAGAAATCACCTGCTCATCTGTCGAATGTTTAAGCGGGACAACTTCAACCCATTTTGTAAAATAGTCTGTGAATGTCAAGATAAAGACTTGTCCTACTGAAGACGACGGATTAATAGGACCAACAAAGTCCAAACCCCATTTTGAAAAGGAAAGTCTGGGAGGACAGGTTGTAACAGCATGGCTGAAAGGCATTCTTTCCCGACAAATTTCTGGCACTTGTTACAAGATCTTGAAAAAACATAAGAATCACGAAAGATTGAAGGCCAATAGTATCATTTTTTCATAATCTTAAAATTAGTGGTTTTTGCAGAACAATGACCTCCCACATGAATAACATAATTTGAAGAACCATGAGTTTCTTGCAACAATTTATGTGCTTCCTCATTGTTTACACAACAAAGAAACATACCATTGGCAGATCTTCTAAACAATAAGTCTCCTATAATGATGTATCTAGCAGATTCGAGACAAATCCTTCTTCTTTAATGAGTGTCTAAGTTATCCAGACATCTTTGATTTTGCAAAAAGTAAACCAAATTTTTAAACCAAGGATGTTCATACACAGGAAGGATTTGATTATCAATGTAGAACAATGTTGATAGAGAACTATCATGTTCATCAATTTCTTCACCAATTTCAACATGTTGAGCTAAGTGAAGGGCTAAGTCACGTCCCTTGATGGTGTTAGAAGTCATGATAGTTAAATCATGCTCCTAGATCTGGGCAAGCCAATGTGCAAGATTCTCTGAAAGATAAATTTGTGAGAGAAAAAACTTGACAGCGGGTAAAGGGACTTTTACCAATGTGTTCTTACCTAAGATGAAGTGGTGAAGATTTTCAATAGCTTTAACAAGAGCGAAAGCATGTTTTTCAATAAAAGAATAATTAAACACATCATCAGACAAGCTTTGACTCATTTAAGACACTAGTTTTTCATTACCTTGGTCATCACCTTGTATGAGGATAGCAGAAATTGCTTCCTCTGTGGCATTAGTATATGTCATAAATTCTTTCTCAAAACTTGGCTTCACCAAAATAGGTGCGGAACTGATTTCTTTCTTGATCCCTACAAAAGAATTTTCGACATCATCTGTCCAAGAAAAGGAATGATCTTGCTTAAGCATATTAAGAATTGGCTTGACCATTACAACAAAATCAGGAACAAACCTATGGACAAAGTTAATAACACCCATAAAAGCTTGAACCTCCTTCTTGGAAGTGGGAGCAGACAGATTTAAGATAGCAACAATCCTTTCAGGATCAATTCTTATTCCTGAATCAGAGACAATGTGTCCAAGGAGCTTGCCCTTGGTAACGTTGAAAATAGACCTAGAAGGATTTAAAGAAATGCCAAATTTTCTGCATCGCATGAGAACTCTTTTAAGATGAGCAAAATGATTTGATCGGTTTTTAGAGTACACAGTTAAGTCATCAAGATAGATCTGAATAATCTTGTGGATCAAATCGTCAAAATTTGTTTTAATGGCTCTTTGAAAAGTGGCACCTGCATTAGAGAATCCAAATGACATACGTTCATAAGCAAAAGTGCCCCAATGAGTAATAAAAGTGGTTTTATATTTATCTACCCTTTTTACCTTGATTTGATTGTAACTAGAAAAACTGTCAAGTAAGGACATCATCTGTGACCTTGCAAATTGCTGCAAAATCATTTCCATACTAGGGATGATGATGCAGCCCTCCTTCAATCTGCAGATCGAAAGTCCACGTACACAAGATCTTTCTCTTTCACTGGCCCAAAGAGATTTCAACAATTGGCTCTTCTATTTCCTCTTCGAGAAATCTGCACCCACAAATAACATCGACAAATTTCCCCACCTTATACTTCAGGAAATCGAACTTCGCACTTTTGCGAATCCGGTGCTCAAGCGCCTTGTCTCTCAATCTCCAAAACCCGAAAACAGTCAACACTTGACCTTTTCTCTCTCTATTTTGGATTTCTCCTTATCGCGATTTCGGGGGTTATGATGTCAAGCAACTCGTCCCCTCGACCCCCGAAACCCGATTTACCGAAACTCCGATGCGCTCGCAAGGTTGACCTTTCAACAACCCTTCATTTTGTCGAGACTTTAGACTTCGCGATTTCGCGAATCTTGATGCAAATATTTCGGGACTTCACCCCACGAAACCCCGAAATGGTCAACGGAATTGAATCCCTTGTCGATAGTGCACCACCTATCTACCCTGTCGATTCCTATGGACCACACGCTCCTTTCGACCCTTCAGGACTTTGCACTTCGTGATTTCACGAGTCCTGGTGCAAAGATTTTGGGACTTCAACTCACGAAGCCTCGAAATAGAAATCCACGGGTCAATCCAATGGCCCCTATTGGCTTGAATCTACGACTCTAGTTCTCCTGAGCTTGAACCCCTCGAAAGTACTCGTTGTAACCCCCCTACTCCTCCGTGAGATCTGATGGCTCACGGAACTTCACGAATTCTCCACAGAGAATTCTGACCGTCCGTCTCTTCCCTTGAGAACTTCTACACAAATTAAGCAAAGTATATCTCTCAGTGGAACTTGTCCTCCTGTGGCACGACGTCGCTACACATTCCTTCAATTTTTCAAGGTACTTGGCCTCTTGCCTCCCTTCGACCCCTTCGAAGGTTCAAATCCTTCTGGGTTGTTCCACGACTTTGAGTCTTTCAGAAAACTCCTTCTCACACTCCTTGCGGCAGGCCTTCAATTACTCCAAGGAATTGAATTCCTTTGACTCTGTGCACTCCCTACAACAACAGTCTCTCAACACTTCACTCAGGTTACAAAACCTGAAACTCTACTCGGCCTGCGCACACCTTGCACAACTCTTATTCCTAGCTGCACTTCTATGAAAATGAGAACAATTGTTGTCTCTCCTGAGCTTTCAGAGATGAACTCTGACTTCTGTTGATGCACTCCTTGCAGACAAACTCCACTGCACTCCTTGCAGGAATTTTACTCACTCAGGAAGAGAAACAATTGAAACCCATTTCTTACTCTTCCTCTCAGATTTCAAACATTCAACAAGAAATCATTCATACATAGCATAAAAGGAACTGCATGACAGAAAGAGTAAAGTATTCATGAGCATAACATTCAAAAATGCATACACAGAGAATATTTGAACACCATGAGTCTGAATCAAAGCCTTTTTGTATTAATCCAAAACTTTTGTACATGGAATTCTTCTACACAACTCTTTGCTTCTTCTCCTCTATGTTCTATGCTCTCTATTGGCATAATCTCATTCTTCTTCTATGTTACAATACACAATGAGGGTGTCTATATCTCATTTCCCTCCTTCATTTTGAACTGTCTAATCTACGCATTAAATTCTATCTACTTGCATTAACTACTATAAATTTCTTCTACCTACTAAGGATGAGAGTGGATCACTCAAGGTCCGTTTACATTTTACAAGTGTGCCTCCACTTGATGACTTCATTAATGTTTCAAGACATTTTCAAAATTTGCGTTGGGTGCTTTTCCAGCTATCTTTTGTCTCCGTGATGGCTTGCCTAAGATGCTCCTACATCATACTCCCTTGCTTGAAATTTTTCATGGGATCCTGTCCATGAGCTCGCGTATAGTGTGTCCCTACCTCTGGAGCTCTGCTTCGTTATCCCAGCTGGCATCTTCAATTGGATGGCCCTTCCACTTGACTAAATATTCAAAGTATTTCTTTCGCCTGGTCTTCTTGCCGACCCTTTTGTCCAGTATGCACTCCATCTGTGGCTTTTCTGCAACTGGCATCTGTTTTGTCCACTGGACCTCTGGCTGTTTATTTTCTGTCCCTGTTTCCTCATCTTTATATGGGTACAAATCTGAGATATTAAATATCAGAGAAATTCTAACCCCATCGGGTAATTCAATCTCGTAAGCATTCACCCCAAATTTCTTCAAGACCTTACATGGTCCAATTTTCTTCATCTTCAGTTTGTTATATGTCCCCTTCGGGAAACTTTCCTTTCTCAAATGTGTGAGGATCAAATCGCCAACTTCAAATTGAAGTTAACTCCTGTGTTGATCTGCTCTACGCTTATATTCCTGGCTCGAACTCTGCAATCGCTCCTTCACCTGGCTGTGAAGTTCCTTCATCGCCTCTGCAAAATCTTCTGAACTAGCACTCCTAATTGCAATCTGTTCTGAATCCCTCATCTCATAAATTCCTCTCGGCTGCATGCCATAGACAATCTGAAATGGACTCTACCCTGTGCTTCGGTTAACTGAGTCGTTATAAGCAAATTCTACCTATGGTAATATGTTGTCCCATTGGTTGTGGTGTTCTGCCACCAAGCTTCTTAGCAAGTCTCCCAGACTTCTATTCACCACTTCTATCTGTCCATCCATGTGAGGATGATAAGCTGAACTAAACGATAAGTTAGTCCCCAGCTTCTTCCATAAGGTCCTCCAGAAGTGTCCTACGAACTTAGTGTCTTGATCCGAAACTATGATCCTTGGTAATCTGTGAAGACGAATGACTTCTTTGAAAAACAGATTCACAATGTGATTTGCGTCACTGGTTTTCTGACATGGAATGAAGTGTGCCATCTTGGAAAATCTATCCACCACCACAAAGATTGACACAAAACCTCTTTGTGTTCTTGGCAACCCCAATATGAAATCCATGCTGAATGTATCCCACGGCTTCTCAAGTATGGGTAATGGTTGATAAAACCCTGCATTCTGTTTCTTTCCCTTCGAATGCTGGAAAATTCTGCATCTGCCCACGAACCTTTTGACATCTGCTCACATTCCTGGCCAAAAATATGACTCATTCAACCTTGCGAATGTTTTTTCGTGACCAAAGTGCCCAGCCAATCCTCCACTGTGTTTCTCCTTCAACAAATTCTCCCTCATGGAGAATTTTGGAATACAAAGTTAATTACCTTTAAACCGTAATCCTTCCTGGATCATGTATTATGTCCATTGGCTTCTATCTCCGAGAGTTGGATTCTCAGTTTCCTCGCACGCCTCTTTAAAATATGGATCATCCCTGTACATGTCCCTGAGATCATCAAAACCTAACGTTTTGACTTTGAACTCCGACAATAGCAAACACTTCCTGCTCAAAGCATCAACAACTTTTTTAGAAGTACCAAAAATATGTTTAATCACAAAAGTGAAATTTTGCATATATTCAACCCATTTTACATGTATTTGATTCAAATTTTTCTATTGAGTCACAAATTGCAATGCATGATTATCACTGTATACGACAAACTCCTTGGGAATCAAGTAATGTCTCCATTTTTTCAATGTCTGAATAATAGCATAGAATTCCTTATCATATGTGGAGTACTTCACTTTCGCTTCATTCATCTTCTCGCTGAAGTATGTTACTAGCCTGTCTTCTTGACTCAAGACTGCCCCTAATGCAAATCCACTTGCATTGCATTTCACTTGAAATGTCTTTTGGAAATCCGACAACACCAGAATGGGTTGTTCTGTGATCTTCCTCTTCAACAGATTAAAACTCTTCTCAGCTTCTTTTGTCCAGTGAAAAGACTTGTGTCTCTTCTTCACTATGTCCATCATCGGTGCACTAATTCCATTGAAATTCCTAATGAATTTTTGGTAGAAACTAGCCAATCCGTGAAAACTTCTCACCTCAAATATACTCTTCGGTGATGGCCAATTCTTGATCACTTCCACTTTATCTAGATCCATCCTCAATTTATCTGCAGAAATAACAAAACCCAAATAAATGAGTTATGTCTTCATGAATGAGGATTTCTTCATGTTTATCAGCAGCTTCTCCTACTGTAACTTCCTCATCACCGTAGCCAAATGTTTCAAATGCTCTGCCACTGTTTTACTGAAAATCGGTATGTCATCCAGATACACAATGACAAATTTTCCGATGAACTCCCCTAGGACTTCGTTCATCAACCTTATGAAAGTACTCGGCGTGTTTGTTAACCCAAACAGAATAACAAGCCATTCATACAACCCTTCATTGGTTTTGAATGTTGTCTTCCATTCGTCACCTTCTCTCATGCGGATTTGATGATAACCACTTTTCAAATCAATCTTCGAAAAATACTTTGCTCCACTCAAGCAATCCATCATATCATCCATCCTTGGCAATGGAAATCTGTACCTGATGGTTATTTTGTTAATCACCCTCGATTCAGTACACATCCTCCAGCCTCCATCTTTCTTCGGACTGAGTACTGTCGGAATAGCACATGGAATCAAGCTTTCTCTGACCAAACCTTTGTCCAACAAATCCTAGACTTGTCTTTTGACTTCTTCATTCTCTTGCGGTATCAATCTGTATGCGGCTTTGGAATCACACTTCTGATCAGTGGTAACGAATGAGGTAGTTCGTCCACTACTATGTCAGTGAACTCTTCCAGTAGTTCTTGAGCCTCTTCTGGTAAATCATCTACCCTTGTACTGGTCAAAACAATCTTTGGTTTCCTGACCACAATGAATTGCGGTTCCTCCTTATTCTTGACCTCGGTAAGAAGTTCCTTCCCACTCATGAGAAGTACAGTGTTACTTCAGGTTTCACCTCCTTATCCTTGATTGGAAGCAACATGTGAGTTCTCCCATTCCTCTCTAGGGTGTATGTGTTCATTCTCCCATCGTGAATCACATCCCTATCATATTGCCACGGTCTACCCAGCAATAGATGACAAACATCCATGGGAATAACATCACAGAGTATCTTATCACTATATCCTCCTATCTTAAATTCAACTAAACATTGTTTAGTGAAAGTTACCTGATGTCCTTTTTGTAGCCACGAAACTCTGTATGGGCTTGGATGATCAATCGTCTCTAGCTCCACCTTTTCTACCATCTCTGTTAAAACGAGATTATCTGTGCTACCACTATCCACAATGACCTTGCATACCCTGTCTTTGGTCTTGCAAGCAGTCCGAAAAATTTTGTTTCTTTGGACTGAACTCTCCATCTCTTTCTCTGGCATCAAAAGAACCTTTCGCATCATCAGTGATCTTTCACCTTCAACATCTTCTACCTCAATATTTCGCCTCTGCGCTTCGGCGATGTGAGTTTCACCTCCTTCTTTCTTTTTGTCTGGACACTCATAAGACTTGTGTCCAGTCTTTCCGCATGTGAAACATGTTATCACTCCACCTCTTCCTCTTCCTCTGCCTTTGGTATGGGGAAAAATATTATTATTTGCATAATCTCCTCTCTGTTCGGTATGTTGACCTCTATGTTCAGCATATTGCCCTCACTATGAGCTTCCACCTCTCTCAGTTCGAATCTGAGGTTTCTTCCAGTCCTCCTTGGGTTTCTGATTTTTATCCTAGGCAACTGATTTGCCTTTGGGCTGACTTCTTCCTCGGCCTCTTTGACCTTGTTTTCGGATCAGCTTCTCTTCTGCCTTTAGAGCCATTTGATAAGCATCTTCCACTGTTTGGATGGTTATCATGCTCATCTCATCCTGAATGTCATATGTCAGGCCATTCATGTACTTGAAAACTTTTTCATCGTCGCTTTCTCAATGACCTGCCCTGATGTTCAACCTATAGAATTCTTCAGTGTATTCTTTCATTGTCATCATCTTCTGTCTCAAGTTTTGCATTCTTCGAAACAAAGTAATTTGATAATCTCTAGGGATGAATTTTGCCTTCATCTTCACGATCATCCTATCCCAACTTTTGATTTTATGCTTTCCTTTGCAGCGTCTGTCAACTTGTAGCTCATCCCACCACAATGTTGCATGTCCCTTCAATCTCGTGACAACAGGTTTGACCTTCTTGTCCTCTTCGACATCTTCATAGTCAAAATATGTGTCCAGATCTCTAATCTAGTCTAGAATCTCCTCAACATCCAGATTTCCTTCATAAACTGGAATGTCCATTTTGGCTCTTGCACCCATTCTCACAATAGCCCTAATCAGGCATTCATTTGTTGCATCTTCGGCTGCAACTTCTTCCCCTTCATGTTCAGCCTCAATTTCACTTTCGAAATCACTAAGATCCCCAGCACCGGCTATGCGCCTCTGTGTTGTCTCCATGTCTTCAAGTCTGGAGCGTAAATCACGCATCTCTCTCCATGGCTGGATCAGGCATCTTCCTACCCCTTCTTCTTGGTACTTCCCTCTCCTCTGGCGAATCGGGTGTTTGCCTGTTCCTTCTTCTCAGTGGCATGGTGAATTCTCCTTTTCCCTACTACAGAAAGCAAAGAAACCTTTCTAGGCTCTAATACCAAATGACGACACATCCCTCCTTCAATCCGCAGGTCGAAAGTCCACGTACATAGGATCTTTCTCTTTCACTAGCCCGAAGAGATTTCAAAAATTGGCTCTTCTATTTCCTTTTTGGGAAATCTGCACCCACAAATAACTTCAAGAAATTCCCCCCCCTTATACTTCGGGAGATCAGAATTTTCACTTTTGCGAATCCGATGGTCAAGCGCCTTGTCTCTCAATCTCCGAAACCCAAAAACAATCAACACTTGACCTTTTCTCTCTCTATTTTGGATTTCTCCTTATCATGATTTCGGGGGTTCTGATGTCAAGCAAATCATCCCCTCGACTCCCGAAACCCAATTTACCAAAACTCCGATGCGCTCGCAAGGTTGATCTTTCAACAACCCTTCATTCCATCGGGACTTCGAACTTCGCGATTTCATGAATCCTGATGTAAAGATTTCAGGAATATACCCCACGAAACCCTGAAATGGTCAACGGAATTGAATCCCTTGTCGATAGTGCACCACCTATCTACCCTACCGATCCCTATGGTCTACATACTCCTTTTGGCCCTTCGGGACTTTGCACTTCATGATTTCGCAAGTCCTAGTGCAAAGATTTCAGGACTTCAACTCACGAAGCCCCAAAATAGAAATCCACGGGTCAATCCAACGGCTCATGTTGGCTTGAATCTATGGCTCTACTTCTCCTAATCTTGAACCCCTTGAAAGCACTCGCCGTAACCCCCCTGCTCCTCCGTGAGATCTGACGGCTCACGGGACTTCGCAAATTCTCCACAGAGAATTCCGACCGTCCATCTCTTCCCTTGAGAACTTCTGTACAAATTAAGCAAAGTATGTCTCTCCATGGAACTTGTCCTCTTGCGGCATGACGTCACTACGCCTTCCTTCAATTTTTCAAGGTACTTGGCCTCTTTCCTCCCTTCGACCCCTTCAAAGGTTCAAATCCTTCTGGGTTGTTCCATGACTTCGAGTCTTTCATAAAACTCCTACTCGCACTCCTTGCGGAAGACCTTCAATTACTCCAAGGAATTGAAGTCCTTTGACTCTGCGCACTCCCTATAGCAACAGTCTCTCAACACTTCACTCAGGTTACAAAACCTGAAACTCTACTCAGCCTGTGCACACCTTGCACGGATCCTGTGCCTAGCTGCACTTCTATGAAAATGAGAACAATTGTTGTCTCTCCTGATATTTGAGAGATGAACTCTGACTTCTGTCGACACACTCCTTGCAGACAAACTCCACTGCACTCCTTGCAGGAATTTTACTCACTCAGGCAGAGAAACAATTGAAACCCATTTCTTACTCTTCCTCTCAGATGTCAAACATTCAACAAGAAATCATTCATACATAGCATAAAATCAACTGCATGACAGAAAGAGTAAAGTATTCATGAGCATAACATTCAAAAATGCATACACAAAGAATATTTGAACACCATGAGTCTGAATCAAAGCCTTTTTGTATTAATCCAGAACTTTTGTACATGGAATTCTTCTACACAGAGCTCTGCTTCTTCTCCTCTATGTTCTATGCTCTCTATTGGCATAATCTCATTCTTCTTCTATGTTACAATACACAATGAGGGTGTCTATATCCTGTTTCCCTCCTTCATTCTGAACTGTCTAATCTACGCATTAAATTCTATCTACTTGCATTAACTACTATAAATGTCTTCTACCTACTAAGGACGAGAGAGGATCGCTCAAGGTCCATTTACATTTTACAAGTGTGCCTCCACTTGATGACTTCATTAATGTTTCAAGACATTTTCAAAATTTGCGCTGGGCACTTTTCCAGATGTATTTTGTCTCTGCACTGGCTCGCTTGAGATGCTCCTGCATCAAGGGAAAGAAAAGTGATATTTTATACTAGGCCTATTCAATGCACGAAAATCTATACATAATCTGATTTGACTAGTTGTTTTATGAACGAGAACCAAATTAGAAATCCATTCAGAATACTTAACCAAAAAGATGATCCCAGCCTTCAAGATTTTTTCCAACTCCTTCCGAATAGTATCTTCTAGTGCAGGGTTAGTGGGTCTTTGTTTTTTCCTAACCGGTTTTATGCCCTCCTTGATTGGAATGGCATGTTCTATAAGTACAAGATCAAAACCACGAAGATCCTCATAAGACCAAGCAAAAACATCTTGAAATTCATCAAGCAGCCTAGCGAACTTCAATTTTTCTTCAACAAAACATTGAGCACCTATTTTAACATTTTTTGGAGACTCGGGTGTTCCAATGTTCAAGGAAATGGTTTCACCCACTTTCCTTTTTGACTCCTCTTCTTTATGTTTCTCTTTGTTTCCTACATCACTCGATGAAAATGAACTTTCTAGAGGAGTCAAGACTTTAGGAATTTTATTATCTTCCATTGATATAATTTCCTTAGGCTTATAAGGTTCATTTGGAATGAAAGAAAAGATGCTCTCATCACTAGGGAACACTTGCCATGACTCTATATTGTTAGGGATGTGTGGACGATACATAGATTAAAAGGTACAATCAGGTCTTTGTGGAAAAAGTTATCGATTAGGAGAGGCTGGAAAAATAGCTAATCGATCAGCCATTGAGTTCAATTCCCTTTTAACATGAGTGATGTTGATAGATAGTAAGTTCGAGATAATTTCCCAAACAGTTTGGGTGTAGTGTTTCATTAACTTGTTGCTAGGAGAGTATATCTTGCGTACAAGGTTTACAACAAGTTAGGAATCCCAAAAAACTATAAGGTGACCACAACCCATATTATAGGCATTTTGAATGCCTAACAATAATGCTTCAAATTCAGTGACATTGTTTGTGCAAGCAAACTCTAACCTATAGGGAAAGTTATGAATTTTACCCACAGGGGAGTATAAGATAATACCAGCTTTGTTTCCTTCATTCGAGCATGAACCATCAAAGTGCATATGCCACATCCCATCGTCTAAGTCTATTTGTTCCAAGGTAATGTTGCCCTCATCAGCAAAGAAGGAATACTCTCCTAGGTCTTCCTCGACATAATTCACATTACGCTATGGGACACTTTCTATGTAAGGTGAAATTCTTAGGACTATGATGTTTTTACCATTCCAAGGAATGGATAAGTGTGTCTCGTCGAGTGAGAGGTATCCACTCATCAAAGCTTGCCAATATCTTCCTAATATGATCGAGTAATTACTCACTCGCATATCAATCACCTGAATATTAAGGGTTGTCCTTATTTCAGAGTGTGCGCAAAAAACCAAGGTCACATCCTTGATTTCACATATGGTCATTTGTTGTAGACTATTATAAGAGAGCATGCTCCTGGAGTTTTCATTTATACAAGATAAGCCTAGCTCTTCCATAATAATCTTTGACATTACACTTGGGACTTAATCGTTGTCAGTGAGGCAACAAATGGAAATCTTATCCATAATCTTTACAAAAATATAAAACGGGTTTTTTTTTTACAAGGTGTCTAAAGTTATTTACACCTACTTTATTTACAGACGAATCCTCTTCATCTATCTCTTCAGAGAGGTTGGCTACAACAAAATCTTTTCCTTCCATGAATTTTATTAGATGCTTATGTTTTTCAGGGACGAAAACCATGTCCAGGAGGGTTGCATCTGCTTTGATGTTGGCCAACTAATTTAGAATGTTCTATTTGGAAGAGGGAAGAGGGGAGGTAGTTCCTTGACTGTCGGGAACCTTAAGAACCTGAACAATAACAACTGGTGAAGACGAGCTTGGGATAGAAGAAGTGTGGGGAGGATCATATTTGATTTTGGGAGCATAGAATTTATTCCTAGTATTTATGATCATGACATCTTCTGGCTCTGCAAAGTCAAGTACAACAATAGTAGTTTCAGGTCTCTAACCAAAGATTTTATCTCTAGCACTCTTCTTTACCTCACATGTACTTTCCTCATGGTGTTCCTTGCAAAAGTTACAACAACTACGAGGCATGATAGCTTTAGGCTGAAAATTATTTTCATTTGGATTTCTAAAGGGGGGTGCAGAAGAAGATGAAGCTCCAAGGGTAAGAGAGGGGACATCTCCATTTCGTTCATACACTATCATTCAATTATTGACGTCTTGTACAAGTTATAAAAGGGTGGACATGTATGTCTGTTTAACTGAGTCTCCCTTAGGAAGACCTGTTCTTTCAAATTGTTCTTCATAATCTAAACAAGTGTGCAGAGAGGAACCAAGGTTATCAATGGCCTTTTCCTCAAGCCTATGAAAATAGGGGGAAAGTAATGCATTATAATAATGCATGAAAGCAGCTTGGTTCTGAGGGTGAATGAGTTCAGGAATTTGGTTGTATAATTTGGTGAAACGTAAGTTGAAGGACTTGATAGTCTCACCATCCTTATAAGCGATGCTATTGTACTCTTGTAACTGCTCAGTTGGGATTTTGGATTGCCCATAGGTATATTTGAACCAATATACTAACTCCTCCCAAGTAGATAAAATCTTAGGAGGGAGATCAAAGAAATTGGTCGCAACCTTGCCTTCAAGGGAATTCACAAATAAGCACATACAAGTATCGTTTTCATTGGCCCCTATGTTGTGACAGGCATTAGAAAATGCCACCAAGTGTTCATTCGTAGCGACAGTGTTATTCCCTGAAAACCTAAGGAGATGCTCTTTGAATTTAGGAAGTGGACGAGTAGTAGGTTCTAGGTTAAGAGGGGAGGAAACATGCCACGGGGTAGTTCTAGAATCTTCTTCAAATTGGAAAATCCCATACTTTTTAATGACTTTGGCAGGGTTTGTCGTAGATTGGATAGGGACTTGGTGACTATATAAGCTACCAATCATCGATGAAGCTGAAGATTGAGATGAAGAAGCCAGTGCCACCAGAGCCACCACTAGATGCCATCTTGTGGATGATAGGTAAGGGAGAAAAATATGAACTAGATGAATCAGACAAAATTCTCGTTAGAGCACTTTGTTGAGTTAACAACACAACGTTCCTTCTTCCTATTTCAGCAATAGGATTAATTTCCGGTGATAAACCTCTTCTTCTCCTAGAAATACGAGGGCCTAAGAACATGAAAAGAAGATCAAAACTGTAGGAAAAAGAAAGCTATGGTTGATTCCTAAGTTGTCTTTGCCTAGCTTCCCAACGTTCTTGGGCGCTTATGTCTTGTTCAATTGCTTCCCATGAGCGATCAAGCTCAACCCGAGTATTAGCGGTATCTAAGATGGTATTAAACAAGTTTAAAGCAATGTTGGTCTGATCTTGAATATCGAGCTCAAAATTGGGCTTTCTTGCAATAGGTATAGTCACTAATAAATGAAACAATCAAAGAATCAATATCGGAAATGTAGATATATTCAATGATAATCAAGCATAAAAATCAACTAGAGAGATATGGAAGATCTCCCCAGTATGGTCGCCAAATAAATGTTGAGGAAAAGATATGAAATAATCTTACTCAATCATTTTCAGATCTTGCTTGGCTGAGGCAAGATATATGGGAATATCACTCTATGTTTATAGCCTCAAAATTTGTCTCCTAATCCACAAGTATTAGTTACAAGGGCTTAGGCTAATTTTTTTATAAATTAAAGATTGTTGTAAAATTCAACATTTTTATATAATTTTCTGAATATAACAGATGCAAAAGTAAATGTGGAGACAAAATAAAAAATACCAAGTCACATATTAACACAGATGAGATAGAATAGCAATCATTTATTTCATTCCAAGAAATCAAAAGAATCGTTCTCTTCACAAAAATCCTTGAGGGATTTTGGACCAAAGTCAAACTTAGATGTCCCCGATGAAAACCACACAAAATGACTTCTAACATAAAGTAAACAACTGAACTTTAAAAGTTGGATCAGCTTGCCACAGATTGTTGCCCACTCCACTCTGCACAATATCCTTTATTAGTCAAGAAATTTAATTCATAAACAGAGAAGTATACACAGAATATCAAAGATAGATCAACACCTATGAAAACAAGTGTTTGAATGATGTAATTCAGCCTTGAATCTTGTTGTCTACAATGGGACCCTGCTGTCATAAAAGAGAATTATGCTTTTAATGAATTAAAGAATGAATGAAAACTGAACTATCTCAATAAAACTCAAGAGCATACGTTAGTAAGCTTTCTCCTTTTATTCTCTTGTTCTTCTTCCTTCTCTTTTCGCCTTTAAGCAATCAAAATTAGTTGAAGTAGTTCAACTACCTCTTTTAGTTAAGTTAACTAAAACTCAACTAACTTTTAGTTTAGGAGAAGAATTAATATAATAATAATAAGGGTCTTTAATAAATATTAACTAGTAGGTGGGACCCCTTGTGACTCCCTTTAGTTTCTTAACAAAAATAAACATAACTAGTCAATCAATTAAACACATCCTCATTGTGGCTCCCATCATCATTCTCATAATTTGAAAAATTAAATATCAATGATATTTTAAACCATATCCAAAAAATAATATCCAATAATAGCATGTTGTCCAAAAACTTCAGCAGTCAATTGTTCTCAACAATCAATAATAAAATGTACTCAAAAACCATATTTGCCACTTTGGGAGGCAATTTTCCCTTTGTTGTTGTTGTCTCCCTTTGAATTTTTTGAATTAGCCTTAGGTTGTGTGGAGCCTTTAGGCTTGATCTCACTGATAACATGAGAGCAATCATCTCTCAAGTGCATGTGGGATGAAATGGATTTGGCTGAATCACTTGAAGGAGAGGAGGGGGCTGTTAATATTATGGTAGTTGTGGGAGGTATTTACCCCCACGTGTGAACCTGACGAGAATAGAAGACTCCAGGAAGCAAGAGAAACCCTAATGAATTGGCTAATAACCCTAGAAGCCTTGTCGGCTCAAGAAGATAATTTATAT
>ML790537.1:179769-187269 GCA_009831015.1 Picea engelmannii
TCTATGAAGTCTGAGAACAAGCTAGATGGAGCCTCTAACTTCAGAGCATGGAAGACAAGGATTGAACTCATCCTTGCTAAGAATAAAGTGTTGGATATTGTGAAAGGAAAGATCGTGAAGCCAGAGTTTGAAGAAGGAGAAGAGAAGGAGCCACATAATGTTGCAGCTATGGAGAAGTTCAAAGATATTGACATCAATGTCATGAGTATCATATTGGATTCCATAAAAGACCACTTGATACCCTACATCTCCCATCTTGACTCATCGAAGAAGATGTACAATGCCCTAACAAATCTCTTCTCAGTTAGAAACATTGGACAAGTTATGAGTCTAAAGAATGAGCTCCGTAACATGAAGATGAATGAAGACGACATCATAACATCATACTTTGTAAGGATCTTCCATTTAAGATATCAACTACAAGTTATTGAAGAGATCAATTCAGAAAAGGAATTGGTGAACATAGTACTCAATGGTCTTCCCAAGACATGGGATGCATTTGCCACAAGAATGAACACAAGGAAGGAGTACCCGACATTTGAAGAACTTTGGACTTGTTGTGCTCAAGAAGAATCAAGGATCAATGCAAAAGAGAGACCCCAAAAGAAGTACGATGATCAAGCCTTCACAACAAGATTCAAGAACTTCAAAAACAAAAGGAAGTTTGGCTCAAGGAGGAAGCCAAATCAAGAGAAAGACATTTCAGAAATACAGTGCTTCAACTGTCAGAAGTATGGTCACTATAGAAATCAGTGTCCCAAGCTAAAGAAAAGGAAGGAGAAATACGAAGCATCGATTTCAGAAGAAAAGGAACCGACAAAGAAGACTAAGCAGGATGGAAGAGACTTCTTCTACTAAAAGGTAACAACATTCTTCTCATTTCTTGTACATATCTTGTTTGCATCGTCCTTGTACATATCTTGTATATCTTGGAAAATAATGTGTTCCAAGAAGAACAATAAGATAAGAATGAATATCATTAGATAATAGACATGAAGGGATGAAATATATCATGTGAAAGTTATTACAAGAATCAATCTTGAAGATACTTAGAAGTCAGACATCAAGAGGAATTGGAGAAAGAGTTATGACGACAACTAAGATGGAAGCGTGGACTATGTTAGATAAAGAAACTCATATATATATTGCAGAAGACAATAAAGATGCAGATGGAAGCGTGGAATCTATTATATATTGTAGAAGACAATAAGGACGGAGACGAAAGCATGGACTCAGTCAGACGAAGGGAGTAGATTATATGCACTCTTACATGAAACAAGGATTAGGAGGGAGATAATCCTATGATACATTGAAGATGATGAAATGTATATATCCATGATAGCAACCATGAAAGACAATATGTGTTCATCTCAACCGCAGAAGAAGACCTTTTCGAAGATAAGCCTTGAAGTATTCCTGGTTGTCCATACAGATCCGTGATCCTATGATGAAAGGTAGAAGTGGAATCTATAGGGCATGGAATCTATAAGAAACTCCATGGACCCAAAAGTAAAAGAAAAACATGGAGGAACATAAGGATTCCAAGAAAGAAAGAAGAACCAGAACAACCAGTCATTCTATCAAGAATCACAAGATTACCAGCCTGATATGAACTCACTAAAAGCAATCAAGCAGAAGAACTGAAAGTCGTAATGAAGAACAATGTACGGAAGACTTATGAATGAAAGCATTGCGAGATCCAGAACCAAAAGTTCTCTCAGATGGAGGGAGGAGACTATGATGATTGATTGTTCCAGTACACCAGACTTATCTCTATATAAGTCATTATATTATCCGCAACATCCATGAGTTGGAATTCTACTTCAGATAAATGCAAAGAATGTTCTCCAGAGAAATTGAATAAAGAACGTATGAAGAGCAATCTCAAGACTTTGAGACATACCAGAAAGAGACTCTTGTATCCAGATAAGAAGAAGACAACTTGGTGGAGAACCTCCAGTGCACAACAAAAGCATGGTGAAGATTTCCTATAACATCAAGATGACTACTCAGAAGATCATATCTCATGATGACAGAAGAAGTACCACATGGATATGTTCCAGTTCTCCAGCTATGATATACTCTACTATTCAGATCTACATGAAGCCTTCACAGTATTCCAGACTAAAGTACAAGTATTGCATTATCCATGATGAAGTCCAGAAAGAAGAAAGTGATTCTCCAATACATATCTCTGCATATGAGCAGATAAGAATACATTTTGGTAAAGCCTCTATCCAAGATGAAAGGACTTGCATACTCAAGCTAGAGCTCATGGAAATAACTCTATCAACTGGAAGGGAAGACTCTCCAAACTAAAATAAGGTACGTAAACATTTATTTTTGTGACTTAAATAACTCTCCAAGTTAGGAGGGAGCATTTATTTTTGTAATTGAGAAATAGTCCAGATTGGACAGATGCTTTCCTGTTCGGAAAGTGAATTGAGATTTCTAACGGACAGTGGCTTCCCATTGTAGTTAACATGGGAGGCAGACTGATTGCTGATGAATCATAGACAATGAATTCCCATTATGGGGAGTGTTCTAGGACAGTCATTCTTCTTGGCAGTCACTCTGAGTAGTGGTCAAGTAGAATGGTCCACCTCACCGGGCAGTCATTCTTTCGAAGTTCACAGTTGTGGGCAGTTTCGAAGAATCGTCCGTTTTGGAGGTTGATGCAGGACAAACATTCCTCGAGGGCAGACTCATTCTTTCTAGGTTACACTTGTTTAGTGTTGGAGGAATGGCCCAGGGTGGGGAATGGTCCGGACAATTACTCCTCGAGGACAGACTCATTCTCTCCAGGCTACACCTTGTTTGGTGTCAGAGGAATGGCCCAAGGTGGGGATTAGTCCAGGCTCAACAATCAGGGAAAGTTATTCCTTGAGGGAAGACTCATTCTCTCTAGGTTACACTTTGTTTAGTGTTGGAAGAATGGCCCAGGGTGGGGAATAGTCCAGGACAATCATTCCTTAGGGCAGACTCATTCCCTCCAGGTTACACTTTGTTTAGTGTCGGAGGAATGGCCCAGGGTAAGGAATGGTCCAAACATTTCTCGAGGGTAGACTCATTCTCTCTAGGTTACACTTTGTTTAGCGTCGAAATAATGGCCCAAGGTGGGAAATGGTCCAGGTTCAGAAATCAGAAACAATCCTTCTTCCTTGGTTGAGAAGAATGGGGCAGATAGCCCATTATTATTGATGTTCTATATTGAGGGAAGACATTCTTTCAGATCTCACAAACGTGAGTGAAATATTGGCCCAGATGATTATTGTTGATATTCTATACTGAGGGCATACACTCTTTCAGATCTCACAGACGTGAGTGAAAGATTGACCCAGATGATTCAATTTTTATCATAACATTGTTTCTATGCAGATGAATACTACTGTGGTGGCAGGAATTCTTTTAGATCTCACAGACATGAGTGAAAGATTGCCCCAGAAGATACAGTTTTTATCATAACATTGTTTCTATGCAGGATGCTCTCAGATGTTTGTTATGAAGACTATATGATAGTAGATGAGGACTACTGTGGTGAATATGTTTCACTGTTCGCAACTATACGTTGTTGATCAAGTACTTGTGTGTTACTTGATGTGGTAGTTAACCACTGGATTGTAGTTGTGTACTACTATGAATAGACACAATTGTGCTCTATTCTTGTTGCCTTGAAGACTATCAGTAGATTATTGGAGATGATGATCATTCAGATGAATGACGAACAAATATTTTCCAGACGGAAAATAGTTCAGATCTTTTACTCCTCTTGTATCACTCCATGGTGAGAGTGACTTATCCAACATCATATCTAACTACTCAGATGAATTATGGTTTCGAGAGATGATGTAGCTGATGGTGATGGTGATGCTCATGATCTAGTCATGAAATAGTCTATATGACTATATTGATGCTACCTGGTAAATGGTATGTTTTGTGTTCAAGACCATTACCTATAAATACCTCTATAGCTAGGAGGGAGTGTTAATATTATGGTAGCTGCGAGAGGTATTTAACCCCACGTGTGAACCTGATGAGAATAGAAGACTCCGGGAAGCAAGAGAAACCCTAATGAATTGGATAATAACCCTAGAAGCCTTGTCGGCTCAAGAAGATAATTTATATTCAGCTATTAGCCTCCAAGAGAAGAAGTCAGCCAGAATTAATAATAATATACTGAACAGACACATACCCAGAAGGAGAAGTCGGCCCCAACAAATTGGCAGGATTACTATAAATACAGGGTGCCAGTCTCATTTGACAGCATATCAGGATTGCAGTTTCCCAGTTGGTGCGCACTGCAGTTGCAGTCTGGTGCGCATCTTTGGAGGAGAGTTGCAGGTGCAGCTGTAGCAGCAGCTAGTTTCATTTTTTGGCTTGGATATCTCTTGGCTAGGGTTTGGGACTATCTGATCAGCTTTTTTGATGCCCTATCCTTGGGGATTGATGCGCTACTCATTGTTTGGCTATCTAGCCTAGGGTTTGCTTCCAGAGGAATTCTCAGTCAAGGTTAAGGTTCTCAGAGGGAGGCTTCATCCTGTGTTTGGGTGACGAGGGTACCGTCAATGGTAAAACGAGCACACCATCTTCTATATTCTAACAGGGGAAACATCAAATTTTGATTTATCATGCATGTGGTGGGCTTCGGTTTGAGTCTCTTGCTTGCGTGGGAAGACTGTACAGGTGAGTGTGCAGGGGTAATTTGGACATTTGGGTTAACCAGTGGAGGAGGAGCAGGTAGAGACAAATTGGGACAGTCGCAATATTGGGAGACTGTTGGGTGAACAATCTCCTACCATCTGTCATTCTCAGGAACTTCTAGTTGCAATGAAATATGAGGGGGGGCAAGGATACCAGGTACATTCTAGGGTTGGAAGGGAGGCCTTTCTAGCCTAGGTTGGACTACCCCTTGTCCAATCCAATTAAAAAATCCAGCTTGGAAGAGCTAGTTTAACTCTTGTGGATTTGCATCAAAATGTATCAAGAATATTGTCTTTTTAGGGCTTCTGTTCCAATTCCCTTTGCCTCTTTTATTTTGGCTATGGTTTCCTCTGTTGAATAAGCTCATCCTGTATGCAACGTTAATTAGCAACTAGCTTCTTAAACAAACCATACATGACATCTCTTTAATATGAAACAAAGTTTGGCTCAACAATCACATCAAACCCATGCAATCCAATCCATAAAATTCATTTAATACTTGTCAATGAGTAGGGGGTGAATAAGGGTTTTAGGATATCTGAGGGGGTTGTATTGAGCGAAAAAGTGATAAGATGAAATAGAGTAAGAACGCGATTACTACTCAACAAATAATTAAACAATCAACTGTGTTGCAAAACATATCAATTGTGACCCATCTCTGTGTCATCTTTTAATTGTTGTAATACAAAGTTTCTATTTAATTTTAATTTGATTTTAAGAACATGGCGTGCAAAGTGAATCTGGGATTGTGAGGGGATTTGTAATGTGCGAAAAAGTGAAAGAATGACAAGGAAATTAATGGGTATTATTCATAAAACAAATTAAATAATCAATAATCATAACTTTGTATTAAAATTGATCCAAAAAGCACCAACATTCATTGTTTATCAATTGTGTACCAAACTGCTTGTTGTTCCAATAATTAAATTTTCTAGAATTCCTTAATTCATAACAGTCTGTGTGATCATAACCAAAAAAATAATCTTTCCATTCAACAGTATTGTTTAACAAAGCGTTGATCCCTTCCTTCTTCTTTTTTTTCTCTTTTAAAAATAATAATAATAATGCACAACAATATGTTTGACATCTATCCCCGATAGTCCATAATGCATCACGATAACAATCAACATTCATTGTTTAACAATTGGGACCAATTAAAATATACACAGGTCTCTTTTTAAAACGCGAACAGACTTCAAAACATGCTCGATTATACACAACCTTCATCATATCAATCACAAAACCTTGAAATGAAACAACAGTCAACCAAAACAATAAACCCTGAGCCTTATCTCTGTGGGTATAACTTCCTTTTAAAACCATTGGTAATATATACGATGATCCAATAATATATATGAAGCGAACATAACCAATTACACACATGCATCATTTTTAAAACTGGCCATAACCCTGATCGGGCCTAGCAAGAACCACACATGTGTCTCCATATGCAATCAAGACCACATTGGTAAAAACACAGTGAGTGAAGCCATAACGAAAAGAAGACAACTCTTGACTGTATTCAAGTGCATGTTCCCATTTTTATTTGTTCAACCAATTTTATCATAGAAGGATGAGACAGAGACTCGATGAAAAACCTCCATAACCATTTCACTGATAAACCAATATTTGACAATCCGGAAGGTGCCCGAAGGGAGCAAAGATAGTTGGAATCTAAATCGAGCTCTGTCAAAAATAAATGCAGGGAGACAACAAGAGCACGTTCATATTTTAACAATAACACATAGAGTCAATGGTCTTCTAAGACTTCTATCAACCACAGGAAAAAATACCTTTCGAAAAAGACACAGCAATGAGCCACACAATCTTACTTATTGCTCCAAGTCTTGGAGGGGACCAATGATCAACACCCGAGGAGAGAAAAGGCAGGGAGAGTAAAATAACCCAGTGCACATGGTGTGTTTAACACTTGGAGAGGAGAGGCAAAGTTTAATTGAACAATGGCAGTTATTAAAATAAAACACAGAGATAAAACATCTCTATCCAATTACTTAAGATCCAAACAACCTGGCAACAACACCAGTGACGACGCACACATCCTTTTGACATAACATTGAGATACAACTTGTATCAATCCACAACCATACAGACATATATTAATGTCAGGGCCACCCAGGACTGGATCTTGGGATACTTCGGTGAAAATATAGTAAGAATGAGCCAACGAACATGAGTCGGGGTTTGAAGAAATAACACATCAATTATTGGAAATACCTCTACGACTGGATAAGGGTTACAAGAATGACTGTGAGGGAACAAAATAACCGATGGTAATACACATAATGAAACCCTCCATTATCAACACAGAGCGATATGTACCACCATTCACTTATTATTCCACAAAGACCGATCATGATACTAAACTGACTGAGCAACCAGTCAATGCACAACTTAAAATACCCAATTCGTTTTCTTGCAATCCCAAACATTTTACAGTCATCACAAAGAGCTATAAGACACATCTAAACAATCGAAAATCTCAAGAACATAGAGAATCCAAGCATCACTGAGCCATCATTTGTTCATACAACAGAGAATACCTCATGGATGGAGAGAAAAAGAATCATACCTATGGAAAAACACTTAAATGGCGAGTTGGTCGAGCCTTCTTCCTTCCAAGAGCCTGAAAATGTGGAGCTTCACAACCAACAAATCGAAAAATGAAACAAAGAAAAAATGCTAGGGTGACGGCCAATAGGGGGAGTATGGAATGATGTGTAGTAAATACACATCGCTTCCATCACCTGGCCTATTCAATTCGAAGTACGAGACAATGCA
>ML790537.1:192269-209396 GCA_009831015.1 Picea engelmannii
TCGTCAATTCTATTACGAGGAAAATCTCTCTATGGCATGGGGTAAACCACAATAGACGAAAATGACTACAGAAATCAACTCTAATCTCGAGTATGCTATATAAACAAATATACTAACAAGACAATATAAAGAGCCTACCTCATCCAAACGTTCGATGAAGTCCAAAGTTGAGCACTTGACTCAAAGCAATACACCTGCAACTTGTCCTCAACAACTATGTTGGCAGGCATCGTCCCTTCCATCTTGACATATGTGCTCAACTAACACCTGATCCGAGGGGTCGTCTATAGTGAGAGCCTTGTTAATGCATATTTGGAGGATCGGATGCTCCATGTGGGTGGAGGCCATGTAGAGAAGGTCTGGTCCCTCAAAGGCAACTCCAATATTGGATAAATCATCCGCAATCTGATTAGCTTTCCATTTTACTTATGAAGGGATGAGAGCTTGTTGAGGTTGAATGAGAGCTGCGATGGTGCTGAACCCGGAGGAGAGACGCCAGGAGGGTGAGATTTTTTCGAGGTCCGCTCCATTAAGAATTTTCCCAAGGAGATTGAGAATTACTTCCGAGTCCCCTTCCACAATCAGTTGGTGGTATCCCTGAGCTAGAGCTATCTGTAGACCTTTTGTTAGACCCCATATCTATGTCGCGTTGTTTTTGGTATGACCCAGATTGCCCGTTGAGATGAGCAAAACTTCATGTCTGTTGCGGAAGACCACACCAAAACCTGCTACACCTGGATTTCCTTTTGAGGTACCATCGAAGTTTAACTTGATGAATCCGGTAGGTGGAGGAGACCAAAGAGAGGGGTTGCCTTTGATTTGGGAGCACTGGGGATTTTTGGTGGAAAAGGGATTTGAGGTGACATTCCAACTGTCCAAGATGCTTTGTTCGTGTGTAGGAAATTTCAGATCTGTTTCTTTCCATGGCTGCAGACTGATGGCTTCTCTAATATTGTTGCAAACTTGAGTCCAGATAATTTTCTAGTCTCTCTGTGTTGATACGAAGATACGTCTATTCCTCTCTTTCCAAATTTGCTAGAGGATGAACCCTGGGAGTAGCTGCTAGATGTGATTAAGAATGGGAGATTGGAATGTTATATCTCACCATTCTTCTATGGTTTCCCTGAGGCCCTCGTGTTTGAAATATGACGTATGCATGAATGTGGAACATTGATCCCAGACTTGGGAGCTATAGGAGCATAGATTGTGCAAATGATTTTGCATTTCTGCTTCCCTCAAGAAAAGAGGACATATAGATGGCCCTGTGAATCCCCACTTCATGAGATTGTCCCAAGTGAGAATACTTCTATGAGCCACCAGCCATAGGAAGGTACTAATTTTCAACCAATGCTTGTTTGAACATATTTTCATCCAGACCTTCTCATGAGGGTTGGGGTAGTGGTCCACCTTGATATTATAAGCTTCTTAGATGTTGAATATGCCCCGTGATGAGTTCCCCCATTGTAATATGTCCTCTCCCTAAAGGATTTGAATTTTCCTAGCATTGATCAGATTGTACCAAGGTTGTAGATCCATGTGCTCTGCAAGATGAAGGTCACTTCTGGAGGATTTACAAGTTCTTCCTGTGGCTCAAGGTGGATTCTCTTGCCAATAGTCTACTACTTTTGTCAGTCCTGCTTGGGTAGTTGGGATGAGGAAGGTGTCAGCCAGGGAATCTTGTGCTAGAACGAGAAACTACTGCCATGAGTCATTCCAGAATGAATTTGATTTTCCGTTACAGACTTCCCAAAAGGCATTATTGACCACCAAAATATGGTTATGATTGGTTGTTGTCCAAATTAAGGACCTTGGAGTATTCTCGTTCCATTTGATGAGGTTCTTTTCGACAATGCTTGGCTCATGCTTTCTCCTCCAAAGATTGGCCCAGATATCTTGGGGTCACTTGAGCCATCTTCACCTGATTTTGGTGCTCAAGACTTTATTCATATTTGTCGGATCCCATAGCCTGGGACCTCCTTGTGATTTGAGTTTGCAAAGATTTTCCCAGCTGATCAGAGCCATTTTTTTTTCGGTCTTGCGCCTCTTCCACAAAAAATTTCTTTACAAGGTTCTGGTAGCATTGAGGATGAAACTTGGAGTGTCTAAGGTCGAGAAGGTGTAGATTGGCAGGGCTTGCATGAAATACTTGAGGAGGATAAGGCAACTGGGGAGGTTGAGTGTGCGAAAGGTCCAAGAGGCAATTATTTTCATAAAGGAGGTGAGAAGGCCTTCCCAAGAGTTGTTTCAAAGGGCCTTGTCTAGGAAGGGAGTACCTAGATATTTGGATGGAAGGGAGCTTCGAGTGAAACCCAGGATTGATGTTATGTGAAGTTGGACTAGGATCGAGGTGTTAAAAAATAAGATCTGGGACTTGTATTTATTTATGTCCATTCCCGAGGAATTGCAAAAGGTTTGAAGGATGAGGAGGATTTTGTGGGCCTCTTGGACCATGGGGGAGCCCATCAAGGTGTCATCAATGAATTGACTATGGGAGACCAGAGGATCGATGTCATGCAAGGGTAACCCAGCTAAAGTATGGTCTGCAATTGAATCTTGAATAACCCAACTTAGGCCTTCTGCCGTGATTATGAAGAGAAAGGGTGAGAGGGGTGTTGAGGAAAAGATATGAATTGATCTTACTCAAGCATTTTCAGACTTTACTTGGCTAAAGTAAAGTAGACGGGAATATCACCCTATGTTTATAGCCAACAAAAATATATATCCTAACTCACAAGTATTAATTACAAGTGCTTAGGCTAGTCTTTTAAATACAAAAAACTTGCTAGAAATTCACTTTTTATGTATTTTTCTGAACATATCAGTTGTTGAAATAAATGTAAGAATAGAAGTAAGGACACCAAGATGATACTCAAGATATATGAGACATAAAGCAATCCTTTATTTCATTCAAATTCACCAAAGAGTCATTGTCTTTACAAAACTTCACACATAAATCTTGGACCAAAGTCAAACTTAGAAATCCTCGATGGAACATACAAAAAGACCTCTGATAGAAAACCAAAACTGAACTCTAAAAGTTGGATCAGCTTGCCACAAATTGTTGCCCACTCGACTCTGCAAAATAGCCTTTATCAGTCATGAAAATTAATTCATAAACAAAAAAGTCTACACATACTATCAAAGATAGATCAACACCTCTGAAGATTAAGTGTCTGAATGATTTGATTCATCCCTGAATATTGTTGTCTACAATAAGACCTTGCTATCACAAAAGAGAATTAGGCTATGATGAATATATGAATGAATGAAAATTGAACTATCTCAACATAAACTCAAAGAGAAAACCTTAGCATGCTTTGTGCTTCTATCCTCCCTTGTTCCTTCGCTTGTTCAGCTTTTAACAAATTTGAATTGGTTGAAGTAGTTGAACCAACTTATTAGTTAAGCTAACTAAAGACTCAATTAACTTTCATTAAGCAGAGGGGGGGAAGTAATAATCATAATAGGGTCATAAATAAATAATAACTAGTAGGTGGGACCCCTTGTGACTCCCTTTAGTTCATAACAATCATAACCATCATACACAAAATCCATTAGTTAAACAACACATCCCTTGTGCCTCCCCTCAAACACATTTACTTTTGGCAATTTTGGCTCATGAAATTTGAAAATATTTCAAAATAATACTCATATATCCAAAATAAAACATATTGTCCAAAATCCATGAAGTACACCGTCATAAAAAAATAAATAACATAAAAGTCAAAATCCATATTTTCTAGTCTATGATGCAACCCTTCCTTGGTTGCTATTGTCACCTCTTGATTTTCCTAAATTTTCCTTGGGCTGGCCAGAGCCCTTAGGCTTTATCTCACTGATCACATGGGAACAATCGTCCCTCAAATGCATACATGAAGACACGAATTTGTCAGAGTCATCGAAGGGTGAGGAAGGGGCAGCAGTAGCTTTTCCTTTATCAAATGCATGATGGGCTTCAGTATTCAATATCTTGTTGGCGTGGGAAGATTGCACTGGTGAGTGGTTAGGGGTAGCTTGGACAATGGGGTTTAAAGGTGGAGGAGAAGGCAAAGTTAAGTTTGGAAAGCCACAGTGTTGGGAGGTTATCGGGTGGACAATCTCCTGCCACCCATCATTTTCCAGGACTTCAGGCTGTAAAGAGACATGAGGAGGCACAGGGATGTCAGGGGATTGAGGGGCTTGGAAGGGAGGCCTTTCATGCCTCAGTTGGACTATTCCATGTCCAATCCAGTTAAATAATCTAGCATGAAACAATTGGTCGAGCTCTTCTGAATCAACATCAAAATGTATAGAGAACCTAGGCCTTCTTGGGCCTTGGTTCCAGTTACCTCTACCTCTGTTTCCTCAGCCATGGCTTCCCCGAATGAAAAAACTCATCTTGCATATGTTAACAATTAGCAAATAGTCTTTTAAATAACCATGCATGACAACTCCTTAAAAATACAAAATATATTTGGCTCAGAATGTAACAGGCTCATGCAATCAATCCATACAAATTGTCCTAACATCAATCAATGAGCAGTGGGGGTGAAAAAATGTTCTGAGATACATTAGGGGTTGGTATTGAGCGAAAATATGATATAATGAAAGGGGAGAAGAAATGGCCATTTCTCAATGACAACAACAATCAACTGTAAATCAACCCCAAAAAAACTTACCGCGATCCACTTCAAGACATTGTCATTTCATCCACTTGACACATAAATTCTCTTAGTTGTGATCAATATCAGAGCAGGGGGTGAACAAAATAAAAATGGGAAATGTGAGGGGGTTGTAATTAGCAGAAAATGAGATAATGAGAGGGAAAAAAAACATTACTTTTCATGAGATTAATCAAGCAATCCATAACATATTTTGAAGTACGAAAAATATGCATCAACCAACAATCATATGACTGAGTAATAATTCTTGTGTATTTGCCTAATTTCAATGTCCATTAATATCCAACACAGTGCCATTACAACAGAAGTATTTCACACAATTGTAGAGGTTCTGTTCCTTTTATTTTTACATTCTAGATTTTATGACAGTCAATAATAGCACTCATTCCAAATTTATAATCCTTAACATCCACCCCTGCCATACATTTCTTCAATCTATATCTATATTTAAAAATTTGTGCTCCCCGAATAATAAAGAAAACACTACTCGTGTAATAGAGCCAATCAAGATCTGTACTCATATTCATTCCCACATATATATGTAGTGGAAAACCAAAATAATCAAACTTCACATGTCACGTTGGAGAAAAAAGGCAATCAACTATACAACCAACAATCATCATTAGACACGGGCTATGCAGAAGTCAATTTCTGAATCCATCTAACCATGCCACTGTAAAAACAAGCATCTCAATGCAACTTAAAAACCGAGCCAAACATCCAACACGACTTTCATCAACAATGATCAATTGCAAAAACAAATGCACTTAAAACTCAATGGGTATCACCGAGCATAAAAACAAGTCATCCATACTATACACGGTGTACAACTAAGAGAATCCCACAGTGTGATATTCCTAATAATCACACAACAACATATGACCATGACATAACTCAAAACATCATTCTGGGTTATTTATTAAGTTGCCTGTGAGTGACCAGGCCACGCACGTTCAAGCCTATTGTACCAACGACAAAAGATGCAGTAGAAATATCCAATCCAATCCTCTAATTACCAAAACATCATCTACATGACGCCTCATGTGTGAACAACACCAAACTCTTGTGGCCAATGCCAACCATTATCCAAACATCATAAGCACCATTCTAACGGATGTATAATAACCAACAATTTGACACTGTGGTAAGGGAAAACAATCAATCGAACAAGCATGATAATTGTGTATACCCACACACCAAATCGAAAATGATAGAGGCCCTTCCATAAACAAAAATTGATTCTTTGACAACAGGCTAGTGACGGTGAACCTTTAGAAGTGCAAATTGAAAATGCAAGGTGCACACTACTATCACAGAGGTAGTGACGAAAATCCATATGAACAAGACTTTTATACGACCAACCGGTGAGCTTGCATTCGAAGTAATAGACCACAATAATATTAACATGCTCGACAGACTTCCTATGCAGCTTCAGTCTGGAGGGTTAAGGGTTTGCACAATAGCCATCACAGGAGGGGAGGCACCGAATATGGTGGAACTTCGAGGCTAAAGACATACGCACAAGGAGGACTACGATGCTTGTGAACGGGAGGCATTCCCTTGACAGAGCCCAACATGATTCTAATTAAACCCAAGAACCGCGAAGGCAATCCTCCAGCTAGATAATAAAAAAAAAACCTTTAACAAAATGCAACGGTAACAAAAAGCTATCACCCATGAAGACCACCAACTCCAATGAACTCATAACAATCATAAGCAAAACCATCGATTTTTCATTCAAAGACGAAACCCACAGAGTTGTAGCACTCAGGACAACACAAACCCATACAACTGAGCCAAAAACATTTCATAACCAGAGTGAAGTCAAGAATGGCCAAAATAGACATAACTGTCAATCGAAAACCTTAATACGAGATGCGGTCGAGCGGTTTCACCTTGCTAAAAATCTGGAGCGTGAACACAACAACCAGATCAAACAATAGTCCGATTAGGGTGATGGCCAACGGGAAGGGTAAAGGTGACGTGCAGTAAATGCACATCGCCTCCACCCATCTCTCATTTACTCCACAGTACATGCCGACGAGCCTTCCATTAATGATCTAAAAATGAAGAAGACTTGAAAATCTTGAAATTATTGCAAGTAAATGTTATGTGTTAAAAGCAAATGGATCAACTTTGCAACAGATAAATTAAAGGATTACTCATGCAAAATACACATAGACAACAACATAATCAATGAACATAATCACATAAACACAACAATTGATAAAGGAGTTCACCCCTCTCTTGGGCTACATCTCCTGGTCCAGCTTCCAATGGATCACTATTATTAATTGCTCAAAGTGCTCAAAAACATGCCTTACAATGCTCAAACTAACAAACCGACTGCTCCAATGGCTTCAGAGCATCCAAAAACCCCTAGCTGGGCTTTTTTGGCACCTCAATCGGTCAAAAAACGAAGAAGTTAGGCCTCCTGGAAGTCCCCCCTTCAAGCTTGTTGTCTCTGCATCTACAAAATGCACCCTTGTGTCATGAACCTGGCACACATGCAATATATAGCTTAAAAACCCAGCACCGGGCGCAACCGCGCCAACGGTGCAAACTGTAGGATGGTTATGGGCGCGCCAGACCCTAACTGCCTAACACCTGGGCACATGCGGTCCTCCATACGACCTTGCGCATTATAAAAAGGGGCTCCGTCTATATGCAAATAAAGTCGTTACAAGTGGCGGGTAGGTTACAACCGTGTGAACCATATTCAATACACCAAACGCGCCCATAGTACCGGAGCCATATGACAGGGTCATATGGTATAACAGTTATAACCACGGGCTATATTAAATAACCCCCACGCACTATTTAACAACGGTATGGTCATATGTTTCAAAGTATAAAACCGTGGGTTGGGGCTAAGCCCCGGCCCGACCCCCCGCCATTTAACACATAGTTTGATTTTAAATAAATTTGAACTCGTATACATATCAAGTCACAACTGGTGGTCCGTTGGTCGGACGGTCTTTGTGAAGGCGCTATGTGGTGGGGAGGTCCGGGGGTCAAACCCCACAGACTCCAATATAATTTTACATAACAAACCAAAAGCCAATAAAGGGGTGCCACGTGGCAGCCCATGACTGGGCCACGTGGCACCTTACCATTGACAACCAAGATGCTATGTGTCGCATTCTGATTCGCCCAACTGTCAGCCACATCACCTCTTCCATGTCATCGTACGGACGTACGGCCCTGCCATGTCAGCATGTACAGACTGTACAGTCAGCGTCCCCTTTTTTGCCTATTTGACTTTCCGAACAAATTGCAATATCTCTCACTCCCGACGTTCGTTTGAGACGAAATGAGTTGCGTTGGGTTCGCAACGACGAGGTCTACTCTCTCGTCCGGTTTGAAGCGATTCCGAGCACCTTGAATTTTTGAGCAAAAATTGATCCCCTGATCAATTAACAACATTAATCAATCCATACATCGAAAATATCAACATTTAAACCTTAACATAATCTGAGTTCCACATAACAACTCAACCATTTGAGTGGTTACTTTGCCAAATGCACCACCCATGTTTATATTTCCATCATAACTCAAATCAATCATTTGACCACTATACAATCAAACAAAGTTGTATATAATCATCTCCCATGGCGTGATCAACATAACCCCGAACCATAGCATAGTCACCATAAAAAAAACGCAAAGCCATTATTCCCATGAGCCACATATGAATATTAACCAATGCATAACCATTGTATTATTACCTTGCCAAAAGTGTGCCACCAAAATTTCCACAATATGAACATATATAATGTAATTTAACATCTTTTTTAATAGCCATTTCCATGTTATCTAAGGTCTAACAATAATCAAAAACACTTTATGCATGTAGTATTGCAGAGCTAGGTCTCTTTTGTATTAGATATAGTATTTTTCTTTTCCTCAAAATGCCTTTTTGCAACTTTCACTAACATATTTGTTGTGCAAGTGTGAGAAGAACGAATGCCATAAATGAATAGCAGGTTGTAGTATGATGAAGGAACAACATCTCAAAGCTTAACTTATATCAATGTCAACCAAAATCTCATCAATCATGTGAACCCTTGTAACACGTCATCATAACATTGAAAATGAACAAATCTGATCTTCAAAAGCTCAAGGGGGTCCCACCTACTAGTATTATTTAGTTTTTATAATAATAGGCTTTAGCAACACTTTGTGGGAGGAACTACGTTGACGTTTTCAATCGTCAACAAACCAACAACTCCACAAGGAAATCTGTTTTTAACATATTAGAACTCAGAACTCATGGTCCCACAAACCAAGAATAGTAATTTCAAGAAGACGTAAGTCGAATGATTATGCAACAGGGGGAAATGAGAGGATTTAATGGAAAGATGACCGGAAATTTGGGAGTAACTCATGGAAAAGTGTTAAGTATGAGGGGTTTTACCACTGTATGCATAATCATTTGACTGTAAAATACTCTCAACTTTAAAGAGGAGAACCCATAGGTTTTCTATTAAGATCTCGATGGATGAAGAAAAGGAAAGAAGAAGCGGGAAACAACCAATTCCTCGTAAGATAACCGTGGAATATGTAACAAATTCATGGTTCCTTCAGAGGAGAGATCGTAACAACTGTGTAAGCTCGATTGTTATAGACTAACAATGCTTTGTGGAGGTGTCACTGTGGCAGAACTAATCCAAAATTCTATATTGACTTAACACTTAAGATGATAAAGCCAAAAATTCCACCAGAAGTCAGAATGCAGAAATTCAAACAATAGTAGTGAAAGACATAAATAAAATGCAGCAAGAAAATAAAATTTAACTCAGAAAGAAGAAATAAAAGTGTTGTAAAGTAGAAAAAGAAGAACAAAAATTGAAAGCGGAGCTAAACTACTAGTATACAAAAGAATACCATCAACATAAGAGCCTTTCACGATGGTCCCTTGCAATACTTCCAGTAAGGACTATTAGCACTGTGGGGAAACCATTGTCTTTGTAATTCCTTTAAAATTTCCAAGTTAGTGTCCAAGAAAAAAGTAATTTGGAAATGACCCAACACTTGAGAGTCTGACGTAACGATCATCCTTTTGACGAATATGATTAAATCATCAAGATAAGCATGGAGACTCACCAATTCATCGAAATTTGTGTGTCTATTCCCTTTTAAGGTGATACTTGTATCAAATAAACCATAAGGCAGGCAGTTGTAAGACATAGTATCACAATTAGTAATAAAAGTGGTTTTGTGAATAATTGCCCCTTCTACTTTGATTTTACCGTAACCAAACAAATTGTCAAGAAACGGATCTAACTGTGACTCTACAACCTGTTGCTGAAACATTTCCATACTGAGAGGATGGAAAGGGTTTCTTATAATTGCTCGTCTAAAAGTTCGAAGACTAACGCAGGTTCTAATATTATTAGTGGTCTTCGAAGTAGGTTTCCAATTGGAAATCCATTTAGGGTGGTAAAAAAAAAGCATTCCAGTCCTTAAGAAAATCTTCAACTCCCCTCGAAAGGTTGCTTCCAGTGCAGAGTAAACAAGTCTTTGTTTTTGACTAGTTGGTTTCATAGTATGTTGAATAAGACCTGGATCAAAACCACAAAGATCCTCATTAACCCAAGCAAAAACCTTCTGAAATCCACCAAGTAATTCAGCAGACTTCATTTCTTCTTTATCAGGACCCTGGACATTTATTTTGACGTTGGATGAAGATCCAGGTGTCCTAATGTTCATGGAGATCTCTTCAACCACCTTCAGTTGTAACTCCTCTTCTTCATGTTTTTCTTTGTTGTCTACAACACTCGAGCAAAACGAACTCTTGAGAGGAGTCAAGCTGTCAGGAATTTTATTAATTTCTACGGATATAATCTCTTCAGTCTTGAGAGATTCATTTTGAATGACATCACAATTTCTTTCATTGTTAAGGATGGCCTTCTAGAATCCTTCATTTTCATAAATGTATGGATGATGCAGAGATTGGAAAACACAATCAGGCCAGTGAAGCAAGATCTACCAAGTAGGAGAGGCTGCGAAGACAGCTAATCGATTGGCTATTGAATTTAAGTCCTTCCTAACATGAGTGATGTTAAAAGATAGAAGGTTCGAGACAAGTGCCCAAATAGTTTGGGAGTATTGTTCCATCATCTTGTTGCTAGGAGAGAAAATCTTGCGTATTACATTCAAAACAAGCCCCGAACTTCCAAAAACTGAAAGGTGACGACAACCAAGATTAAGGGTGTTCTCAATGCCTAATAATAAAGCTTCGAAATCAGCGACATTATTTGAACAAGCAAACTCTAACCTGTAGGACAGATTATGAAATTTTCCTGCAGGAGAAACCAAGGTAATGCTAGCCCCATTTCCTTCACTAGAGTATGAACCATCAAAGTGCATATGCCATAAATAATCATCCAAATCAATTCTTCTAAAGGAATATGATCCTCTCCAGCAAAGATGGAATACACTCCTAGGTCTTCTTCAATATAGTTCATGTTAGATTGTAGGACATTCTTGATGTAGGGTGAAATCCTTCCTTCTCTAAGGACTATGATATTCTTACCATTTCGAGGAACAGATAGAAGTGTCCCGTCGAGTGAGAGGTATCCACCTGTTAGGGATTTCCAGTATCTTCCCAAGATAATTGAATAAATTCTTACAGGCATATCTATAACTCTTCCTTACCTCACACATGGTTTCTTCATGGTGTTCCTTGCAAAAGTTACACCAACTCCTAGGTAGGATAGCCTTGGGATGAAAATTATTTTCACTCAGGCTTCTAAAAGGAGGGGAAGAAGAGGATGAAGCTCCAGGTTTGAGAGGAGAGACAACACCCTTCCACTCAAATGCTATCATACGATTTTTCATATCTTGTACTAGTTGTAAGAGAGCGAACATGTATGTCTGTCTAACTGATTATCCTTAGGGTAGACCAATTCGTTCAAGATTTTATTCATACTTTGAACAAGTGTGCAGAGCGGAACCGAGATTATCAATGGCTTTTTCTTAAATCCTATGACTATAAGGAGAAGGCAATGCATTTTAGTAATGCATGAAGGCGGCTTGGTTTTGAGGGCGGATAAGTTCATGGATTTGATCATACAACTTGGTGAAATGCAAGTTGAAAGACTTGATGGTCTCACCATATTTGTAAGTGATTTTATTTTACTCCCTTAACTTCTCATCAGGGATTTTGGATTGCTCATAAGTGGATCTGAACCAGTAGATTAATTCATCCCAGGTAGAAAAAATCTTAGGAGGAAGGTCAAAAAAATCGGCCACAGCCTTCCCTTCCAAGGAATTGACGAATAGGCGCATGCAAGTATCTTTTCCATTGGCCCCTATGTTATGAAAAGCATTACAAACTTCCAATAGGTGTTCATTGGTACTGACAGTGTTATTTCCTGAAAAATTAGGCAAATTCTCTTTAAACTTCGGAAGTGGGTAAGTAGCATGTGCTAGGTTAAGAGGAGAGGACTCATGCCATGGTGTGGCTATGGCATCTTCTTTGAAGTGAAAAAGCCTATAGTTTTTAATTACTTTGGCGGGGTTTGTAATAGATTGGACAAGGATATGGTGGTTGTACAAGCTACCAATCACTGATGACGATGAATATTGGGAAGATGGAGCACTTCCAGTGCCACTAGAGCCACCACTAGATGCCATATTGTGGATGATAGGTGAGGAAAAGAAAGACGAGCTAGATGAATCAGATAAAGTTATCTTTAGATCACTTTGTTGGACAGATAACACAACGTTTCTTCTTCCTATTTCAGCAATAGGATTGATTTCAGGTGACAAGCCTCTTCTTCTTCTAGAAGCACAAAAATATAAGGACATGAAAGAAAGGCCAAAAATGAAGGAACAAAGGTTACTATTGATTTCTAGGTTGCCTACGTCTAGCTTCCAACCATTCTTGAATACTAATATCTCTTTCAATTTCTGCTCAAGAACGGTTAAGCTCAACACGGGTCCTACCAGTGTTTAAAATAGTATGAAATAGGTTCAAAGCAATGTTGGTCTGGTCTTGGAGACCGAGCTCAGGATTGGGTTATCTTGCAATAGGAACAATCATGAATAGCAAAATAGTCAAGGAATCAAAATCAGAAAAATAAAGATGTATCGATGAAAATCGAGTATAAAATTTAACCAGAGAGATATCAAAGATCTCCCCAGTATGGTCGCCAAATAAATGTTGAGGAAAATATATGAATTGATCTTACTCAAGCATTTTCATACTTTACTTGGCTAAAGTAAAGTAGATGAGAATATCACCCTATGTTTATAGCCAACAAAAATATATATCCTAACTCACAAGTATTAATTACAAGTGCTTAGGCTAGTCTTTGATCAAGAAAAAGCTTGTTGGGAATTCACTTTTTATGTATTTTTCTGAACATATCAGTTGCTGAAA
Organism: Picea engelmannii; assembly: GCA_009831015.1. NCBI lineage: Eukaryota > Viridiplantae > Streptophyta > Pinopsida > Pinales > Pinaceae > Picea > Picea engelmannii. The sequence goes on from ML790537.1 coordinate 205,320, forward strand.
TAAATGTAAGAACAGAAGTAAGGACACCAAGATGATACTCAATATATATGGGACATAAATCAATCCTTTATTTCATTCCAATTCACCAAAGAGTCATTGTCTTTACAAAACTTCACACAGAAATCTTGGACCAAAGTCAAACTTAGAAACCCCCGATGGAACATACAAAAATACCTCTGATAGAAAACTGAAACTGGACTCTAAAAGCTATATCAGTTTGCCACAGATTGCTGCCCACTCGACTCTGTACAATAGCCTTTATCAGTCATGAAAATAATTCATAAACAAACAAGTCTACACAGACTATCAAAGATAGATCAACACCTCTGAAGAACAAGTGTCTGAATGATTTGATTCAGCCCTGAATATTTCTGTCTACAATAAGACCCTGCTATCACAAAAGAGAATTAGGCTATGATGAACATATGAATGAATGAAAATTGAACTATCGCAACATAAACTCAAAGAGAAAACCTTAGCATGCTTTGTGTTTCTATCCTCCCTTGTTAAGTGATGCAGCCCCCCCAACCCGCAGGTTGAAAGTCCACGCACACAGGATCTTCCCCCTTCACTGGCCCAAAGAGCTCTCAACAATGGCTCTCCTATTTTCCTTTCGGGAAATCTGCACCCACAAACAACCTTAAGAAATTTTCCCCCTCTTTATACTTTTGGAGATTGGACTTCGCGATTTCGCGAATCCGGTGGTCGAGCGCCCTGTCTCTCAATCTCCGAAACCCGAAAACAATCAACACTTGACCTTTCCCTTGTCAATTTCGAATTTCTCCTTATCGCGATTTTGGGAGTTGCGATGTCAAGCAACTTGTCCCCTCAACTCCCGAAACCTGAATTACCAAAACTCCAATGCGCTTGCAAGGTTGACCTTTCAACAGCTCTTCATTCCATCGGTATTTTGGACTTCGCGATTTCGCGAATCCTGATGCGAAGGTTTCGGGACTTCACCCCACGAAACCCCGAAATAGTCAACGAAATTGACTTCTCTGTCGATAGTGCACCACCTGTCTTCCCTACCGATTCCTCTGGCCCACACTCTCCTTTCGGCCCTTCGGGACTTCGCACTTCGTGATTTCTCGAGTCCTGATGCAAAGATTTCGGGACTTCAACTCACGAAACCCCGAAATAGAATTCCATGGTCAAATCCAACGGTTCCTGTTGGCTTGAATATATGGCTCTACTTCTCCTAAGCTTGAACCCCTCAAAAATACTTGTCGTAACTCCCCTGCTCCTCCGTGAGATCTGACGGCTCACGGGACTTCGCAAATTCTCCATAAAGAATTTCGACCGTCCGTCTCTTCCCTTGAGAACTTCTGCACAAACTGAAAAGGGTATCTCTCTCCGTGGAACTTGTCCTCCTATGGCATCACGTCACTATGCCTTCCTTCAATTTTTCAACATACTTGGCCTCTTTCCTCCCTTCGACCCCTTTGAAGGTTCAAATCCTTCTGAGCTTTTCCACGACTTTGAGTCTTTTAGAAAAACCTTGCTCACACTCCTTGTGGTAAACCTTCAAACACTTTCAAGTGTTGAACTCCCTTCACTCTGCACACACCTACAACAACAGTCTCTCAACAAGTTTTTTAGGTTACAAAACCTGAAACTCTACTTAGCTGTGCACACCTTGCACGACTCCTGTGCCTAACTACACTTCTGAGGAAATGAGAACAATTATTGTCTCTCCTGAGCTTTCAGAGACAAACCTCTGAACCCTTTGTCAACGCACTCCTTGCGGACAATTCAACTTCACTCCTTGCAGGAACTCTTGCTCAGATAGAGAAACAATTGAAACTCATTCCTTTACCCTTTCCTCTAAGATTTCAAACATTCAACAAGAAATCATTCATACATAGCATAAAATCAATTGCATGACAGAAAGAGTAAAACATTCATGAGTATAACATTCAAAAATGCCTACACAAAGAATATTTGAACACCATGAGTCTGAATCAAAGCCTTTTTGTATTAATCCAAAACTTTTGTACATGGAATTCGTCTACAAAACTCTCTGCTTCTTCTCTTCTATGCTCTATGCTCTCAACTGGCATAATCTCCTTTTTTCTTCTATCTATGTTACAATACACAATGAGGGTGTCTATATCATGTTTCACTCTTTCATTCTAAACTGTCTAATATACACATTAAATTCTATCTACTTGCATTAACTATCATAAATGCCTTCTACCTACTAAGGACGAGAGCGGATCTCTCAAGGTCCGTTTACATTTTACAAGTGTGGCTCCACTTGATGACTTCATTAATGTTTCAAGAAATTTTCAAAATTTGCGCTGGGTTCTTTTCCAGCTGACTTTTATCTCTGCGCTGGCTCGCTTGAGATGCTCCTGCATCATACTCCCTTGCTTGAAAATTTTTATGGGCTCTTATCCATGAGCTCACACACGGTCTGTCCATGCCTCTGGATCTCTGCTTTGTTCTCCCAGCTAGCATCTTCAATTGGATGGCCCTTCCACTTCACCAAATATTCAAAGTATTGTTTTCGCCTGGTCTTCTTGCTCACTCTTTTGTCCAGTATGCGGTCCATCTGTGGCTTCTCTGCAACTGGCATCTTCTTTCGTCGTTGAATCTCTGGCTGTTCATTTTCTGTCCCTGTTTCCTCTACTTTATATGTTGGTTGTGGAGCCTGATTATCTTCCTGATTTAGAGGTCTTTTACTTTCAATCGTGTTTATACCCCATGAAGTATTTACACCCCAGAAGTATGTACACTCTTCCACGTGGGGGAGTGTAGGGGGGGGTACCCCCTCTGCGGGGTCCGGGGGGGCTATCCCCCCGGCTGGGGGGTCTAGGGTAAAGTCGGGGTTCGGGGGCGAAGCCCCCGAAGAAAAAATTGCCTTGTAAAAGTATATTGTAATTTCATTTGTAAATCTGGACCGTTCATTATAAGGTCGCAGATCTAACAATAGAGATTATGTTAGGGTTTTTGGCCCTAGAAGGTAACCCTCTTTTATGAGAGAAATGTATTGCGGCTATGTAGGTTGGAAAGTATTGTATTCTGAGAGAGGAGACTGTGAGAGAAAGAAGAGGAAGTTACAACGGGTTTTGTTGTATGTTGTATCACTTCATTTTGTTGGATAATAATAAAGAAAGGACCTGGAAATTTCTCTGGTGGACGTAGCCCACACTGGGTGAACCACGTAAATCTGTGTCTCTCTTGTATTGTGTATCTTTTGTGTTTTATTTCCTCATTTGTTTTATTTTATTGCTCTGCGGTCCTGTTTTTCTAACAATTGGTATCAGAACGTAAGGTAACTCGCAAGAAAAGAAGGTTCCTGGTTCGAGTGGGAGCAATGTTGGAAGATGGAAAGTTTAGGGTCGAGAAATTTAATGGCCAAAACTACCAGTTATGGAAGATGCATATGGAATATTATTTATATCAGAAGGATATATTCCTACCATTGAGTGGAGTAGCAAAGAAGCTGACAGCCATGAAGGACGAAGAATGGGAGATTCTTGACATAAAGGCTCTAGGAACGATACGACTGAGCCTAGCAGCGTCGGTGGCTTTCAATATCTCGAAAGAAAAGACAACAAAGGGTTTGATGGACGCGTTGGCCAAATTGTATGAAAAACCCTCGGCGTCCAATAAGGTATTTCTAATGAAGAGATTATTTAATATGAAGATGTCGAAAGGTGGGTCGGTTGCAGATCATTTAAATGAATTTAATATAGTTACTAATCAACTAAGTTCTGTAAAAGTGGACTTTGATGATGAGGTTAGGGCTCTTCTAATCTTGTGCTCATTTCCAGAAAGCTGGAATGGCTTGGTCATGGCTGTAAGTAACTCTGTCTCTGGTTCAAATACTTTAAAATTTGATGATGTTGTTGGTGTTATCCTTAGTGAGGAAATGCGACGGAAAATCATAGGTGAGACATCAAGTAATGTGTTGAACATGGAGAACAGGGGAAGACAAAAGGATAGAGGAAAGGGCTTAGGGAACCATGGGAATTCTAGGAAGGGAAGATCCAAATACAAACTTGGAAAGATAGAGTGTTGGAATTGTGGGAAGAAAGGACATCTGAAGAAAGACTACAGAGCTCCAAAGAA
>ML790537.1:213833-238855 GCA_009831015.1 Picea engelmannii
TTGTTGTAGGTTGTATCCCTTCATTTTGCTGGATAATAATAAAGAAAGGACCTGGCAATTTCTCTGGTGGACGTAGCCCACACTGGGTGAACCACGTAAATCTATGTCTCTCTTGTATTGTGTATCTTCTATGTTTTATTTCCACATTTGTTTTATTTTATTGCTCCGCGGTCCTGTTTTTCTAACATTATATGGGTACAAATCTGAGATATTGAATATCGGAGAAATTCCGATCCCATCAGGTAATTCAATCTTGTAAGCATTTGCCCCAAATTTCTTCAAGACCTTACATGGTCCGATTTTCTTCATCTTCAGTTTATTATATGTTCCTCTCGGGAACCTTTCCTTTCTCAAATGTGCCAGAATCAAATCACCAACTTCAAATTGAAGTTGTCTCCTGTGTTGATCTGCTCTGCGCTTATATTCCTGGCTCGAATTCTGTAAACGCTCCTTCACCTGGCTGTGAAGTTCCCTCATCACCTCTGTGAAATCTTCTGCACTAGCGCTCCTAATCGTAGTCTATTCTGAATCTCTCAATTCATAAATTCCTCTCAGCTGCATGCCATAGACAATCTGAAACAGAATCTGCCCTATGCTTATGTTAACTAAGTCGTTATAAGAAAATTCTGCCTGTGGTAATATGTTGTCCCACTAGCTGTGGTGTTCTGTCACCAGGCTTCTCAGCAAGTCTCCCAGACTTCTGTTTACCACTTCTGTCTGTCCATCCGTCTGAGGATGATAAGCCGAACTAAACGATAAGTTAGTTCCCATCTTCTTCCATAAGGTCCTCCAAAAGGGTCCTATGAACTTAGTGTCTCGATCCGAAACTATGCTCCTTGGTAAGCCATGAAGTCGAATGACTTCTTTGAAAAACAGATTCGCAATGTGAGTTGTGTCACTGGTTTTCTGACATGGAATGAAGTGTGCCATCTTGGAAAATCTATCCACCACCAAAAATATTGAGTTGAACCCTCTTTGTGTTCTTGGCAACCCCAATATGAAATCCATGTTGATTGCATCCCACGACTTCTCAGGTATGGGTAATGGTTGATAAAACCCTGCATTATGTTTCTTTCCCTTCGAATGCTGGCAAATTCTGCATCTATCCATGAATCTTTTAACTTCTTCTCGCATTCCCAGCCAAAAATATCACTCATTCAACTTTGCGAACGTCTTGTCATGACCAAAGTGCCCGGCCAATCCTCCACTTTGTTTCTCCTTCAACAAATTCTCCCTCATGGAGCATTTCGGAATACAAAGTTGATTACCTTTAAACAGTAATCCGTCCTGGATCATGTATTCTACCCACTGGCTTCTATCTCTAAGAATTGGATTCTCAACTGCTTCATACGCCTCTTTAAAATCTAAATCATCCCTGTACATGTCCCTGAGATCATCAAAACCCAACGTTTTGACTCTGAACTCCTGCAATAGCAAACACTTCCTGCTCAAAGCATCAACAACTTTGTTAGCAGTACCAGAAACATGTTTAATCACAAAAGTGAAATTTTTCATATATTCAACCCATTTAACATGTCTTTGATTTAACTTCTCCTATTGAGTCACAAATTGCAATGCATGATTGTCACTGTATAAGACAAAATCTTTAGGAATTAAGTAATGTCTCCATTTCTTCAATGCCTGTATAATAGCATAGAACTCCTTATCATAAGTGGAGTATTTCACTTTCACTTCATTCAGTGTCTTGCTGAAGTATGCTATCACCCTATCTTCTTGACTCAAGACTGCCCCTATTGCAAACCCACTTGCATTGCATTTCACTTGAAATGTCTCTTGGAAATCCGGCAACACCAGAATTGGTTGTTCCGTGATCTTCCTCTTCAACAGATTAAAACTCTTCTCGGCTTCTTCTGTCTAGTGAAAAGACTTATGTCTCTTCTTCACTGTATCCATCATTGATGCATTAATTTCACTGAAATTCCTGATGAATTTTCAGTAGAAACTAGCCAATCCATGAAAACTTCTCACCTCAAAGATACTCTTCGGTGATGGCCAATTCTTGATTACCTCCACTTTATCTGGATCCATCCTCAACTCATCTACAGAAATGACGAACCCCAAATAAATGAGCTTTGTCTTCATGAATGAGGACTTCTTCATGTTTATCAACAACTTTTCCTGTTGTAACTTCCTCATCATTGTAGTCAAGTGTTTCAAATGCTCTGCCACTGTTTTACTGAAAATCAGTATATCATCCAAATACACAATGACAAATTTTCAGATGAACTCCCTTAGGACTTCATTCATCAACCTCATGAAAGTACTTGGCGCGTTCGTTAAGCCAAATGGCATAACAAGCCATTCATACAACCCTTCGTTGGTTTTGAATGTTGTCTTCCATTCATCACCTTCTCTCATACAAATCTGGTGATATCCGCTTTTCAAATCAATCTTCGAAAAATATTTTTCTCCACTTAAGAAATCCATCAGATCTTCCATCCTTGGCAATGGAAATCTGTACCTGATGGTTATCTTGTTGATCACCCTAGAGTCAGTACACATCCTCCATCCTCCGTCTTTCTTCGGACTGAGTATTGTTGGAACAACACATAGACTCAAGATTTCCCTGACCAAACCTTTGTCCAACAAATCCTCGACTTGTATTTTGACCTCTTCATTCTCCTGCAACGTCAATCTGTACGTGACTTTTTTTTAGCAAACTGGCTCCTAGTATGAGATCAATATGATGACTCACACTTCTGATCGATGCCAATGAACGAGGTAGTTCATCCACTACTATGTCAGTGAACTCTTCCAGTAGTTCCTGAACTTCTTCTGGTAAATCATCTACCCTTGTGTTGGTTAAAACAATCTTTAGCTTCCTGACCACAATGAATTGTGGTTCCTCCTTCTTCTTAACCTCTGTAAGAAATTCCTTCCCACTCACGAGAAGTACAGTGTTGCTTACTTTAGGTTTCACCTCCTTATCTTTGATTGGAAGCAACATGTGAGTCCTCCCATTCTTCTCTAAGGTGTATGTGTTCATTCTCCCATCATGAATCACATTTCTATCATATTGCCACGGTCTACCCAGCAATAGATGACAAACATCCATGGGAATTACATCACAAAGTATCTTATCAGTATATCCTCCTATATTAAATTCAACTAAACATTGTTTAGTGACAGTTACCTGATGTCCTTTTTGTAGCCATGAAACTCTATATGGGCTTGGATGATCAATCGTCCCTAGCTCCAGCTTTTCTACCATCTCTGTAGAAACGAGATTATTATATCTCCACCTCCTTCTCTGGTGTCAAAAGATATTTTCGCATCATCAGTGATCTTCCACCTTCAACATCTTCTGCCTCAATATTGTGCCTCTGTGCTTCGGCGATGTGAATCTCCCCACCTTCTTTCTTTTTTTCTGGACACTCATAAGACTTGTGCCCATTCTTTCCACTTGTGAAGCATGTTATTACTCCACCTCGTCCTCTTCCTCTACCTCTAGTACGAGGAAAAACATTATTATTAGCATAATCTCCTCTCTATTCGGTATGTTGCCCTCGTTGTTCATCATATTTCCCTCATTGTGAGCTTCCACCTCTCTCAGTTCGAGTCTGAGGTTTCTTCCAGTCCTCCTTGGGTTTCTAATTTTTATCCTAGGCAACTGATTTGCTTTTTGGCTGAATTCTGCCTCGGCCTCTTTGACCCTACTTTCGGCTCAGCTTCTCTTCATCTTTTAGAGCCATCTGATAAGCATCTTCCACCGTTCGGATGGTCATCATGCTCATATCGTCCTGAATTTCATATCTCAGGCCATTCATGTACATGACAACTTTTTCATCATCGCTTTCTCGATGACCTGCCCTGATGTTCAACCTGTAGAATTCTTCAGTATATTCATTCACTGTCATCAAATTTTGTCTCAAGTTTTGCATTCTTCGAAACAGAGTAATCTGGTAATCCCTGGGAATGAATTTCGCCTTCATCTTCGTGATCATCCTATCCCAACTCTTGATTTTTTGCTTGCCTTTGCAGCGTCTGTCAACTTGTAGCTCATCCCACCACAATGTTGCATGTCCCTTTAATCTCATGACAGCATGTTTGACCTTTTTGTCCTCTTCGACATATTCATAGTCAAAATTTGCATCCAGATCTCTAATCCAATCTAGAAGCTCCTCTGAATCCAGATTTCCCTCATAAACTAGAATGTCCATTTTCGCTCTTGCACCCATTCTTTCAATAGCCCTAATCAAGCGTTTGTTTGCTGCATCTTCGGCTGCAACTTCTTCCCCTTCATGTTCATCCTCAATTTCACTTTCAGAATCACTAAGATCCCCAGCACCAACTGTACGCCTCTGTGTTGTCTCCATGTCTTCAAGTCTGGCGCGTAGATCACGCATCTCTCTCTCCATGACTGGATCAGGAATTTGCCTACCCCTTCTTCTCGGCATTTCCCTGTCCTCTGGTGGATCAAGTGTTTTCCTGTCCCTTCTTCTCGGCGGCATGGTGAATTCTCCTTTTCCCTGCTATAGAAATCAAAGAAACCTTTATGTGCTCTGATACCAAAGTTGATGCACCCCTCCCAACCCTCAGGTCGGAAGTCCACGCACATAGGATATTTCCCCTTCACTGGCCCGAAGAGCTCTCGACAATGGCTCTCTTATTTCCCTTTCGGGAAATCTGCACCCACAAACAACCTTAAGAAATTTTCCCCCTCTTTCTACTTCGAGAGATTAGACTTCGTGATTTCGCGAATCCGGTGGTCGAGCGCCCTGTCTCTCAATCTCCGAAACCCGAAAAAAATCAACACCTGACCTTTCCCTTGTCAATTTCGGATTTCTCCTTATCACGATTTTGGGAGTTGCGATGTCAAGCAACTTGTCCCCTCGACTCTCGAAACCCGAATTACCGAAATTCCAATGCGCTTGCAAGGTTGACCTTTCAACAACTCTTCATTCCATCAGGATTTCGGACTTCACGATTTCGCGAATCCTAATGCGAAGATTTCGGGACTTCACCCCATGAAATCCCGAAATGGTCAACGAAATTGAATTCTCTGTTGATAGTGCGCCACCTGTCTGCCCTACCAATTCCTTTGGTCCACATGCTCCTTTAGGCCCTTCGAGACTTCGCACTTCGTGATTTCGCGAGTCCTGATGCAAAGATTTTGGGACTTCAACTCACGAAACCCCGAAATAGAATTCCATGGGTAAATCCAATGGTTCCTGTTGGCTTGAATCTACGACTCTACTTCTCCTGATCTTGAACCCCTCGAAAATACTCGTCGTAACTCCCCTACTCCTCCGTGAGATCTGACGGTTCACGGGATTTCGCAAATTCTCCACAGAGAATTCCGACCGTCCGTCTCTTCCCTTGAGAACTTCTGCACAAACTAAACAAAGTATCTCTCTCCGTGGAACTTGTCCTCCTGCGGTGTCATGTCACTATGCCTTCCTTCAATTTTTCAAGATACTTGACCTCTTGCCTCCTTTCGACCCCTTTGAAGGTTCAAATCCTTATAAGCTTTTACACAACTTCGAGTCTTTTAGAAAAACCCTTCTCACACTCCTTGTGGCAAACCTTCAAACAATTTCAAGTGTTGAACTCCCTTCACTCTGCACACACCTACAACAACAGTCTCTCAACAAGTCATTCAGGTTACAAAACCTGAAACTCTACTTAGCCTATGCACACCTTGCACAACTCCTGTGCCTAGTTGCACTTATGAGGAAATGAGAACAATCGTTGTCTCTGCTGAGCTTTCAGAGACAAGCCTCTGAACTCTTTGTCAACGCACTCCTTGCGGACAATTCAACTGCACTCCTTGCAGGAACTCTTGCTCAGATAGAGAAACAATTGAAACTTATTCCTTTACCCTTTCCTCTCAGATTTCAAACATTCAACAAGAAATCATTCATACATAGCATAAAAGCAATTGCATGATAGAAAGAGTAAAACATTCATGAGCATAACATTCAAAAATGCCTACATAGAGAATATTTGAACACCATGAGTTTGAATCAAAACCTTTTTGTATTAATCCAGAACTTGTGTACATGGAATTCAGCTACACAACTCTCTACTTCTTCTCTTCTATGCTCTATGCTCTCAACTGGCATAATCTCCTTTTTTCTTTTGTCTATGTTACAATACACAATGAGGGTGTCTATATCCCGTTTCCCTTTTTCATTCTAAACTGTCTAATCTACACATTAAATTCTATCTACTTGCATTAACTATCATAAATGCCTTCTACCTACCAAGGACGAGAGCGGATCGCTCAAGGTCCATTTACATTTTACAAGTGTGCCTCCACTTGATGACTTCATTAATGTTTCAAGACATTTTCAAAATTTGTGTTGGGTGATTTTCCAACTGTCTTTTATCTCTGCGCTAGCTCGCTTGAGATGCTCCTGCATCATTAATATTTTAACAAATTCGAATTGGTTGAAGTAGTTGAACCAACTTATTAGTTAAGCTAACTAAAGACTCAACTAACTTTAGTTAAGGGGGGGGGGGGGGGNTAATAATCATAATAGGGTCATAAATAAATAATAACTAGTAGGTGGGACCCCTTGTGACTCCCTTTAGTTCATAACAATCATAACCATCATGCACAAAATCCATTAGTTAAACAACACATCCCTTGTGCCTCCCCTCAAACACATTTACTTTTGGCAATTTTAGCTCATGAAATTTTAAAATATTTCAAAATAATACTCATATATCCAAAATAAAACATGATATCCAAAATCCATCAAGTACATTGTCATAAAACAATAAATAACATAAAAGTCAAAAGCCATATTTTCCAGTCTGTGATGCAACCCTTCCCTGGTTGATGATGTCACCTCTTGATTTCCATGAATTTTCCTTGGGTTGGCCAGAGCAGTTAGGATTTATCTCACTGATCACATGGGAACAATCGTCCCTCAAATGCATCTGTGAAGACACAGATTTGTCAGAGTCGTCAGAGGGTGAGGAAGGGGCAGTGATAGCTTTTCCTTTATCAAATGCATGATGGGCTTCAGTCTTCAATCTCTTGCTGGTGTGGGAATATTGCACTAGTGAGTGGTTAAGGGCAGCTTGGACAATGGGGTTTAAATGTGGAGGAGCAGGCAAAGTTAAGTTTGGCCAGCCACGGTGTTGGGAGGCTGTCGAGTGGACAATATCCTACCACCCATCATTTTCCAGGACTTCAGGCTGTAAAGAGACATGAGGAATCACAAGGATGCCGGGGGCTTGAGGGTCTTGGAAGGGAGGCCTTTCAGGCCTTGGTTGAACTATTCCTTGTCCAATCTAGTTAAAGAATCCAACATGAAATAATTGGCCGATCTCTTCTTAATCAACATCAAAATGTATAGAGAACCTAGGCCTTCTTAGGCCTCGATTCCAATTACCTCTACCTATGTTTCCTCGGCCATGGCTTCCCTAACTGAAAAAAAAAAAAAAAAAAACATCCTGCATATGTTAACAATTAGAAAATAGTCTTTTAAATAACCATGTATGACAACTCCTTAAAAATACGAAATAGATTTGGCTCAAAATGTAACAGGCTCATGCAATCCAATCCATACAAATTGTCCTAACGTCAATCAATGAGTAGGGTGGGTGAAACAATGTTTTGGGATACATGAGGGGTTGGTATTGAGAGAAAATATGATATAATTAAAGGGGAGAAGAAATGGTCACTGCTCAATGACAACAACAATCAACTGTAAATCAACCCAAAAGAAACTTTACCGCAATCCACTTCAAGACACTGCCATTTCATCCACTTGACATAGAAATTCTCTTAGTTGTGATCAATATCAAAACAAGGGGTGAACAAAATGAAAATGGGAAATGTGAGGGGGTTGTAATTAGCGGAAAATGAGATAATGAGGGGGGGAAAAAATGTTTACTGTTCATGAGATTAATCAAGCAATCCATAACATATTTTGCAGTACGAAAAATATGCATCAACCAACAATCAGATGACTGAGTAATAATTCCTGTGTATTTGCCTAATTTCATTGTCCATTAATATCCAACACAATGCCATTACAACAGAAGTATTTCACACAATTGCAGAGGTTTTGTTCCTTTTTTTTGTACATTCTGCATTTTATGACAGTCAACAATAACACTCATTCTGAATCTATAATCCTTAACATCCACCACTGCCATACATTTCTTCAATCCAGATCTATATTTAAAAAGTCATGTTCCCAGAATAATAAAGAAGACACTACTCCTGTAATAGAGCCAATCAATATTTGTACTCATATTCGTTCCCACATATATATGTAGTGGAAAACCAAAATAATCAAACTTCACATGTCACGCTTGAGAAAAAGGAAATTGACTATACAACCAATAGTCATCATTAGACACAAGCTATGCAAAAGTCAATTTATGAAGCCATCTAACCATGCCACTATAAAAATAAGCATCTCAATGCGACTTAAAAACTGAGCCAAACATCCAACATGACTGTGATCAATAGTGATCAATTGCAAAAATAAACGTACTTAAAACTCAATGGGTATCACCGAGCATAAAAACAAGTCATCCATACTATACACAGTGCACAACTGAGAGAATCCCGCGATGTAATATTCCCAATATTCACACAACAACATATGACCATGACATAACTCAAAACATCATTCTGGGCTATTTATTAAGTCGCTTGTGAGTGACCAGACCACGCACGTTCAATCCTATTCTACCAACAACAAAAGATACAATAGAAATATCCAATCCAATCCTCTAATTCCCAAAACATCATCTATAGGATGCGTCATGTGTGAACAACACCAAACCCTTGTGGGCAATGCCAGCCATTATCCAAACATCATAAGAACCATTGTAACGATTGTATAATAACCAACAATTCAACACTGTGGTAAGGGAAAACAATCAACCGAACAAGCGCGATAATTATGTATACCCACACACCAAATCGAAAATGATAGAGGCCCTTCCATAAACAAAAATTGATTCTTTGTCAATAGGCTGGTGACTGTGAACCTTTAGAAGTGAAAATTGGCAATGTAAGGCTCACGTTGTTATCACAGAGGTAGTGACGAAAATCCATACTAACACGACTGTTATACAACCAATGGCTTAGACTGAATTCGAAGTAATAGACCACAATAATCTTAACATGCTCGACAGACTCCCTATGCAACTCCAGTCTGGAGGGTTAAGGGTTTGCACAGTATCCATCATAGGAGGGGAGGCACTGAATATGGTGGAACTTCGAGGCTAAATGCATACACACAAGGAGGACTATGATGCTTGTGAACGGGAGGCATTCCCTTGATAGAGCCGAACATGGTTCTAGTTAAACCCGAGAACCGCGAAGACAATCATCTAGCCGGATAATAAAAAAAACCCTTTAACAAAACGCAATGGTAACAAAAATCTATCACCCAGGAAGACCACCAACTCCGATGAACTCATAAGAATCATAAGCAGAACCATCGATTTTCCATTCAAATCCGAAACACACACAGTTGCAGCACTCGGGACAACACAAACCCATACAATTGAGACAAAAACATTTCATAACCAAAGTAAAGTCAAGAATGGCCAAAAGAGACATACTTGTCAATCAAAAACCTTAAGATGAGAAGTGGCCAAGTGGTTTCACCCTGCTAAAAATTTGGAGCGTGAACACAACAGTCAGATCAAACAATAGTTTGATTAGGGTGGCGACCAATGGGAAGGGTAAAGGTGACGTGCAGTAAATACACGTCATCTCCACCCATCTCTCATTTACTCCACAGTACATGCCAACACACCTTCCATTAACAACATTAATCAATCCATACATCTAAAATATCAACCATTTAAACCTTAACATAATCCGAGTTCCACATAACAACTCAACCATTTGCATGGTTACTTTGCCAAATGCGCCACCCATGTTTATATTTCCATCATAACTCAAATCAATCATTTGACCACTATACAATCTAAATGAACCTGTATATAATCATCTCCCATGGCATGATCAACATAACCCCGAACCATAGCATAGTCACCATAAAAAAACCGCAAATCCATTACTCCCATGAGCCACATATGAATATTAACCAATGGATAACCATTGTATTATTACCTTGCCAAAAGTGCGCCACCAAAATTTCCACGATATGCATATATATAAAATGTAATTTAACATCTTTTTTAATAATCATTTCCATGTTATCTAAGGTCTAACAATAATCAACAACACTTTATGCATGTAGTATTGCAGAGCTAGGTCTCTTTTGTATTAGATATAGTATTTTTCTTTTCCTCAAAATGCCTTTCTCCAACTTTCACTAACATATTTGTTGTGCAGGTGAGAGAAGAACAAATGCCATAAATGAATAGCAGGTTGTAGTATGATGAAGGAACAACATCTCAAAGCTTAACTTATATCAATGAAAACCAAATTCTCGTCAATCATGTGAACCCTTGTAGCACGTCATCATAACATTGAAAATGAACATATCTGATCTTCAAAATCTCAAAGGGGTACCACCTACTAGTATTATTTAGTTTTTATAATAATAGGCTTTAGCAACACTTTGTGGACGGAACTACGTTGACCTTTTCAATCGTCAACGAGGGGGTCCCCTTTATGTATCCCTCAGGTGGGTGAAAAGGGGCGGGCGGGAACACCATTGATGAGGATAGAAAAGAAAACAGAGGAGGTTAGATTCAAAATCCATTCAACCCAGATGGAAGAAAAGCTAAAGGCCAAAAGAACAGATTGCATGTAAGCCCAACTTAACTTGTCAAAAGATTTGGAAATTCAGATTCAAAGGGTGATGATCCATTTAAGTCCCACACTGATCTAGAGACTATTGTCCCAATAGGGATAGAAGAGGAAGGAGTAAATGAATGAAATAAGGACCACGAAAAGGCTCCAAAAGAGGTATCAAGTGTTCCAAATAAGAAAATCCCCTCGAGACGAGGATGTAGCTCAAGCTCGAGAAAATCCTTCGACAATGCATAAGGTTCATTGGCACGAGTCTTTTAAATTCCCATCATACACTAAATCTTTAAATAAACCCCCCCATCCTTCCCTTCCCATATACCCTATCCTAAAATTACTATTCCCTAGTGGTCTAACCATTATGATGGTAAAGGCTCAAGTAAACAAAGTTAGATTTTTAAGCCATGAATAAATCAAATTGTGGAAATAATTTGAAATCCCTTAAAGAATTATGCCTATGATATATTTGTGCAACATAGTGTATCCATGCTATTTAATAAAACAAAAAATAATATAATAAGACATGTGTCGAAATGATAAGGCCTTATTCTTCAACTGGTTGTGAATGTCTTTGTAGCATCAATGTTGTCATCGAAGCTAACACTGTAAAATAAAATGTGACACTAACATTGTAAAATAAAATGTGTGTTTGTTATATATATATATAATTTTCTACGAATGATATATTTACTTTTGACTTTTTTATTTTCTAGTTAGTTTTTTTATCATATATATATATTTTTTTCCAATGAAAAAATTCAATTCATTTTATATTTATAAATAAATTAGAAACCTAACACTAGATATGAGTCAAACATGTTACTCCAAAACATATATCTTATTAATAGAGAAAAAAAAAATCAAGATATCCATACATATCAATAAGGACAATTCATAAAGTTGTAAACCTCACTTGAGGATCAACAAAAAATTATCTTCAAAATTATCAAAAGCATAAAGATTTGTTGCATTGTTTCAAAACATAAATAATTGTCGCATTGTGTTTATAAAAAATAATTACCCCTCACCATCCCAATAGTTATAAAAGAATAGGGTAAACGTTCTACGAAATGACATTTTTTTTCCGGGGACATTTGTCCGAGATCCGACGAGAAATTGTTAGATTCGTGGATTTGAGTGATTATTTTTGTATAATCTGATTGCCCAATGGGATTTTCAGCATGTTGATTCCATTTTTGCATTCAGAAATGGATTTTGAACAACAAAAAGTAGTGATTTGTGTAAATTTATATCGCCAGATTTCGGCAGAAAAATTCATTTCGTAGAACAACTAGACAACGTCGTTATAAAAAAGTATAGAATTTGATCTGGAGAAGCCCTCAATAATACGTTAAAATTGTAGGATTATTAGGTCCATTTGTGTTGCATTCATGGCTAGTTGATTTTCTTTTGAGTTTAGCTCTATGAGGATCTTAGTGATGGAGAAACTATAGAATAGTGAAATCTTGTCTTTGGATGATATCATACTTGTTTGATGCATAATACTTGTTGTGTTTGTATATATCTTTAGCAAACCTATGATAATTTTGAAGCCATCATACATATCCAAATTTCTGATTCCAAATTCCCAAACCAAATCAAGGATGGCATTGACCATAATTTATTTTGCTATTCTTTTTGTGGCCCATCCCAAGCCTAGTTTGAAAGCAATTGTGTTTCTCTTATGAAGTAATAAGATCCACCCCTCTCACCAATGATACCTAGGTTATTGTGTGAGGCTCCATCGAAATTCCCTCAGGCATGAAAAGGGCCATAGTTTAGCTACAAAAGAATTATTGTAGTCTTTAGTGGTTTACTATCTAAGGGATGTTGTTTGTTGGCTTTGATCTTGTATAAAATCATATAGGGGCTCGAAATAATGTTTTAAAATATGCATTCATTTTGAGCTAAATAGATTGACCATATTACCTCCATTACCGAGCCTTGGTCTATATCAGTTGAGTTAAGAATCCAAAGGATGAGCGTCGATTCAATATTTTCACCTGCCCATGGTTGAGGTTACATATTGAGCCTGGAAGATACATCTCATACTTCTTTAAAGAAATGAAAACACAATAAGAGAAGAGAGATGGTTTCTTCATGCTATTTGCATAGTGGACTTTTTTTGGGTCCTTACCAGGATTTTCTTTACAATGTGTCCTAGGTGGGCATTGTTGAGGAAAATATATGAAATGATATTACTCAAGCATTTTCAGATCTTACTTGGAAAAATCAAGATAGATGGGAATATCACCCTATGTTTATAGCCATCAAAATTTGTTTCCTAATCCACAAGTATTGATTATAAGTGCTTAGGCTGGTCTTTTTATAAATAAAAGTTTGTTGAAAAAATCAATATTTATGTAATTTTTTGAATATAACAGATGTTGAAATAAATATAGAGACAGAAGTAAAAACACCAAGTCAATAATAAAAAAAGATGAGACATAAAGAAATCGTTTATTCCATTCCAATTTATCAAAATAATCATTCTCTTTACAAAATTCCCCAAGGAAGTTTGGACCAAAGTCAAACTTACATGTCCCCGATGAAAACCATACAAAAGGACTTCTGACAGAAGTAAAAAACTGAACTTTAAAAGATGGATCATCTTTCCACAGATTGTTGCCCACTCGACTATGCAAAATAGCCTTTATCAGTCATGAAATTTAATTCACAAACAGACAAGTCTACACAGACTATCAAAGATAGATCAACACCTCTGAAAAACAAGCGTCTGAATAATGTAATTCAACCATGAATCTTGTTGTCTACAATAGGACCCTGCTATCAAAAAAGAGAATTAGGCTTTCAATGAATTAAAGAATGAATGAAAACTGAATTATTTCAATAAAACTCAAGAGCATAACTTAGTATGATTCTCCTTCTATTCTCCTCTTGTTCCTCATTTTCCTTTTTCCTTTAAGCAATTAAAATTAGTTGAAGTAGTTGAACTACTTCTTTGGTTAAGTTAACTAAAACTCAACCAACTTTTTAATTAAGGGGGAAAAGTAATAAAATCATAATAAGGGTTTTAAATAAATAATAACTAGTAGGTGGGACCCCTTGTGACTCCCTTTGGTTCTTTAACAAGCATATCACAAATAGTTAATCAATCAAAGACATCCCTCCTTGTGGCTCACATCGTCACTCTCATAATTTGAAAATTTATATCAATAATAATTGAAATTATTTCCAAAAATATATTATCCATATATCCAAAAAAAGTGTGTTGTCCAAAATTTCAGAAGTCAACAGTTCTCAACAATTAATAAATAAAAACACTTAAAACCCATATTTTCCACTCTGGGAGGCAATCTTTCCCTTATTTTTGTTGTCACCGTTTGATCTCTCTGAATTTTCCTTAGGTTGTGTGGAGCCTTTAGGCCTCATCTCATTGATAACATGAGAGAAATCATCCCTCACATGCATGTAGGAGGACACAGATTTGGTAGAGTCATTTGAGGGTGAGGAGGGGGCAGCAACAGCTTTTCCTTTTTCAAGACCATGGTGAGCCTCATTTTTTAACCTTTTGCTTGCATGGGAAGACTGTATTGGTGAGTGGATAGGGGCAGCTTGGACAATTTGATTAACAGGTGGAGGAGTAGGTAGAGACAAGTTAGGCCAACCACAATGTTGGGGGACTGTTGGGTGGACAATCTCTTTCCATCCACCATTTTCAGGGAATTCAGATTGTAGTGAGACATGAGGGGGCACTAGGATACTAGGGACATGTGGGTCTTGGAAGGGAGGCCTTTATGGCCTAGGTTGGACCACTCCTTGCCCAATCCAGTTAAAAAATCCAACTTGAAATAGTTGGTTCAACTCTTGTGAGTCTACATCAAAATGTATAGAAAACCTTGGCCTTCTAGGGCCCCTATTCCAATTTCCTCTTCCTCTGTTACCCCGACCATGGCTACCTCTACTGAAAAATCTCATTCACATATGCATTATTGATTAGAAACTAGTTTCTTCAACAACCATACATGACATCTCTAAAATATGAAACAAAGTTTGGCTCAACAACACATTAGACTCATGCAATCCAATCCATACAAATCGTTTAACACTTGTCAATGAGCAGGGGATGAATAAGGGTTCTAGGATATGTGAGGGATTGTATTGAGCAAAAAATGTTAAAATGAAGGGGGATAGATCATGATTATTGCTAAAAAAAACATCAAACAATCAACTGCATTGTAAATCAAAGAATACATCACTGTAATTCAAAGAATAAATCATTGTAATTCATCCATGTGCCATCTTTTAGATGTCATAATACAGAGTTTAACTTAACCATAATTTAATTTTAATAACAGGGAGTGGATAGTGAATATGGGAAGGCGAGGGGACTTGTAATGTGCAAAACAGTGAGAGAATGGTAGGGAAAAAACAAATATTGTTCATAAAACAAATCAAGTAATCCATAAAAACAACTTTGTATTCAATACAAAATATTCCAATACCAATTAAACAATTACTGTGTGTCAAAAACTATTCATTGTCCCACATCCAATTTCTTCCAGAATTCTCAATTAACACAGTCTATAATCATACTCAAAATCATTATGCCTTTCAGTAGTCATGTTAAGAGAATAGTTGGTTTCTTTCATTTCTTTTCCTTTCATTTAAACAAAATCAAAAGAAACACACAGTCACATTGCTCCATATCTATCCATCATATATCACTATAAAATATCAACCATTGTCCATAATTTGCAATTTGCCCAAATAAAACATATACACAGTTCTTTTTTCCAGATTGAACATAATTTTTAAAACTTGCCTGATTTCATGCCTTTTATTATATCAACCAATAAAACTTGCAGTGCAACCATAATAAAAAACCTCAAGCTTCATCATTGATGGCGCAATTAAGTAAAACATGCACGATACCTCCATAATACATACACATTAAACAACAAAATCACAATCATCACTTTCCAGAATTTGCCATGATCCCGATCGGGGCTAATAAAACACGCAACAATCACCAATTCGCAATTGGCACCAAGCTATAAGAAAACAACGATCGAACACATAGCGAAAAATGAAGCAACCCTCCAACTGTACATTATCACTAATTCCAAATCAACCAATTTAATCAAAAAACGAGCTAGGTTTTCGATGCAGCTGTCATAACGAAAAGGAGACAGCCCCTTGACTGTATATAATTTCTCATCTCTGATCACAACTTTCCAACTAACTCAATCAATGAGTTCAATAAAAATACTCAAATAAATTGTCATAACCACTCAACCAATCTATGGCAGTCAACAAAATGCCCGACAAGAGTGCGGACAGTCAAGGTTATCAAAATCG
The DNA here is from genome assembly GCA_009831015.1 of Picea engelmannii. Classification (NCBI taxonomy): domain Eukaryota; kingdom Viridiplantae; phylum Streptophyta; class Pinopsida; order Pinales; family Pinaceae; genus Picea; species Picea engelmannii. The sequence continues at coordinate 229,879 of ML790537.1, forward strand.
GGCTTTGTAACAATGAATACAAGAAGTAATCAAGAGTTCGCTCGGTCATCAAAGCACAAAGAGAGTGGAGGTCGAACATATCAAAAATAGGCAGAGACCCTTCAATACAAGCATGATGGAACCACAGGGCTTCTTATAACTCTCGATCTGTGTAATGGTGAAAATAGTTCAACGCCGGGTAGGGTAGGACAACGATGCAGAGGAGCAACAAATTCCCACTGTGTGAAAGTTTCAGGTCCTATCAGCTTGCCTTCTTGGTCTGTCTTTGACCAATGAAAGGCTCTAAGTTTCAACTGTAAGTTAATTTGTTTTCTGTTGTTTTATAACAACCAACAGTCCAAAAGTATTTTTCTGATTTGGTACGGTTATGTTCTTGATTTTTGGTGCTCTAGCATGTCGTTTTTGTCACCAGAAATTAGTACATGCATCTCAAAATAAACATAACACACCTAAACATTGTTTATTGCTAAATATGAACATATCTAAGAAACTAAATCATGCATTTGTAGACACAGGTATTTTTGGTCATAGTAAACACAATATATGAAAGAACCTGATACAATAGAAACTCCAACTGAGATGATATACAAGCTCTAAATCAACAGATGCGCCCCAGAATGGCGCACCCCTCATGCAAGCTGCCAGAATCAATGAATCTACTCCAACTACCAACTGTGAGCTTAGATATAAAAACCCTCCACAAGAGTGAAGCTCTATTAGATGGTCTCCCTCTGAAACTGATCTCACTGCAATCTGATGGCTAGATATCCTACCAGGTACGAATCAACCTCCACAGCTAATGCGCCCCTCTCAGAAGTAGAATAGCTCCAATAAATAATTAAGGCAAGTAGCTCCATCAATGAAATCAAGCGGTCTCCCTCAAGCATCCTCGCAAAACTGACCTCATCTCCATCCTCCAAGAGCTCCTCTCTCAACAAGCAAAAGACCAAATGAAGAATGTGCCCCTCCTTCATCCTTTGTGCCCCTCTTTGGCTAGCAAAAGGAAACCTAGATATTCAAGGGTGGAGATCATCTCATCTCCCATCTAATCGATGGTTGAGATCTCCCCATGAATATCTAAATCAAAAACCCACTTTGGGTTAAGTTTCCTAAGTCAACTTTATGTCTCTAATTCTCCCCTTTGTGAATTAATAGTCATTTTAGGCCAAAATGACTAAATTTCACTTTATCCAAAGTCAAAGTGAAATTAGACAAAAGTATAAGGTACAAAGTGTATTTTCCTTCCCTCATGTTCTAAGGAGGTTATAAGCACATGGGGAACACCTCCCAAGGTAAAAAAACTCAACACTCCCTCTTACCGAGGAAGGTGTTCCTCACCCAGCCCATCTTCTCTCTGAAATAGACATGCTTGCCCCGTGGCAGGGCCTTCGTGAGAATATCTGCTACCTGGTCATCTGTAGATATATACTACAACTGAACTGCCCCTCTCATAACCCAATCTCGAATGAAGTGGTACCTGATCTCAATATGCTTCGACCGATCATGAAACAATGGATTCTTAGAGAGTTTTATGCAACTTTGATTATCACAGTGAATGACAGCCAGAGACATCTCCTGACCGAATAAACCAACCAGCATATTGCAAAGCCAAATGGCCTTGCAACTAGCCTAACTGGTTGCCATATACTCTGCCTCGGCTGAACTCAAAGCAACTGACTTTTGCTTCCGGCTGAACCAGGAAACAAGTCCTGACCCCAAACTAAAGCAACACCCTAAGGTGTTTTTCCTGTCAGCAACACATCCTGCCTAGTCTGAATCTGTGTAGCCAACCAAACTGACTCCATCTCCCCTGACATAGTCTAGGCCATAGTCCATTCTCCCAACAATATATCTCAAGACGTGTTTTTCCCCAACCATGTGAACACTCCTCGGCTCAACCATGTATTGGTTGAGTGTGTTTACGACAAAACATATATCTGGTCTTGTGTTAACCAGATACATAAGTGAACCGATCAATTGCCTGTATATTGTGGCATCCACCAACTGGCTATCTGAAGCACTGAGCTTCTTCCAGTTGGTGATCATAGGTGTAGACATGGGTCTGTAGTCCTCCATCTGAAATCTGCTCAAAATATATGTGGCATACCTCCCCTACCTGAGAAATATGTGACCCTCCTCCTGCCATACCTCCATACCTAGAAAATAGTGCATCAATCCGATATCACTCATCTCAAACTCTGATGCAAGTCCCAGCTTGCACTCAACTATGAGATTCTCAACTCCAATAATGAATAAATCATCCACATACAAAATGAGAATGAGTGTGTCCTCACCCCTAATGATGAAATAGAGGTTTGGATCAACATCGCTCTTCTCGAAGCCCATTTGAAGCAAATAAGTATCAATCCATGAATACCAAGCTCAGGGAGCTTACTTTAGACCATATAGTGCCTTCCTCAGAAGACACACGTGAGTCTCCCTGTCACTCACCTCAAACCCCTGTGGCTACTCTATGTACACTTCCACCTCAATAAAGCCATTTAGAAATACGGTTTTCACATCCATCTGGTGAATGCGCCAACCCATTTCTATTGCTATGGAAATGATAGTCCTGATAGAAGTGTATCTCGCAACTGGTGTGAAAGTCTCATCATAATCGAATCCCTCAATCTGTGAGAAGCCTCGTGCCACAAAACGGGCTTGTATTTCTCCACGCTGCCATCTGCAACAATATTGGTCTTGTACAACCACCTGGAAGTCACAACTGACTTCCCCATTGGCCTCGGAACCACATCCTAGACATCATTGCACACAATGGAGTCATACTCCTCAACCATGGCCTCTCTCTAGACCTAATGGTCAACTGCCTGCGCAAAATTTTGTGGCTCAGTATCTCTAATACTCGTCACTAGTGCCAAATATGCTCCCAATCTGACTGGTGGTCTGCTCTCTCTGATCTGGCTCTTAGGCTCCCCTACATTCTCCTTAGCCTCCTTTAGGGTCTCATGAAACCATCTAGGTCTCCTCTTCCCTGAAGTGGTCAACAGATAAGTAAGGCTTCTCTGCCCAAGAGTAACTGCCTCTAGACTCATCTCAACACTCTGAGATCCTGAAGACTGTACTCCCTCTGAAGTCTATGCCCCATCTGACTAAACATGCTCTGAATGTGATCCTGAAGCTGTGCATGGTGACCCTGTCACCCCTGATATTGGTGTACCTGACGACTGAGGTTTTGCTCCCTTTGACACTGCAACTGACAACTATGCATCATCCTCAACTCCAACTCTCGACTCAAGAGATCTCGCAAAATCCCTATCCTCCTCAAATATAACATCTCTGCTCACCACCACTTTCCTAAGTGGTGGAATGTAAATGCGATAGGCTTTCGACACCTCTGAGTATCCAAGTAGAATCCCCTGCTAGGTTGTGGGGTCTATCTTTTTCCTCCTCTCTGAGGGGACATGAGAGAAAGTCGAGCACCCAAATAACCTGATGTGCTTGACATCGGGCCTCCTATCAGTGAAGGCCTCCTCATGAGTCATCTTCCCCAAAATCCTATGGGGGCTCCTATTCTGCAAGTAAACTATAGTAGCACATGCCTCTGCCCACAAATACAAAGGAAAACTCTGATCATGCAGCATAGATCTTGTTGTACCAGTAATGGCCCGGTTCTTCCTCTTGGCAACCCCGTTCTGCTGGGGGTTGTAAGGTACGGTCATCTGTCTCCTGATGCCATGCTATGCACAGAAGTCTATAAAATCTCTCAAGGAATACTCTCCCCCATTATCCGACCGCAAGACCTTGATCCTCTTTCTCGATTGGTTCTCCACAAGAGCTATGAACTCTTGGAACCGTGTGAAGACCTCACTCTTGGCCTTCAGGAAATAGATCCAAGTCTTCCTCGAGTAGTCATCAATAAATGTGAGATAGTACTCACAACCACTCAAGGACCTCCGAGTCATGGGCCCACACACGTCCGTGTGTACTAAATCTAGTATCCCAGCTGACCTAGTGTCACTACTGGGGAACGATGCCTTGGAAAACTTGCCAAGTGCACACCTTCTGCAAACATCCTAATGCTCTATGTTGATCTGTGGCACTTCGATCACAACCTCTCTCAGTCCTCCAAGAGCTCCATTATGTAGGTGGGCTATCCTACGATGCCATAACTCACATAAATGTCTGTTGCTATCGTTGCTCGCTGCCAATGTATGAAGTGGCTGAAAAAGAAATCTGAATAGTTTCCCCTCTCTCACTCCAATCACCTGTCCCGAGGCACATGGAGAACCCCGAGGATGAATCAGTACCTCGGTGCCTCTGAATGTCACCTCAAGACCTCTATCCTGGAGGGTGGAAACTGATATCAGATTCTTCTTCATGCCAGGGAAATAAAGAACGTCTGTGAACGATATAGGTGGCAAGCCATCTCTCCGAAAAGCAACTGTGCCAACCCCTGCAACTGTGACAACTCTGTCATCTCCAAGAGAAATCTCAATCCTAACCTTATTGTCTCTGATATCAGAAAAATTCTCTCGATATCCAGTCATGTGGCTCGAAGCCCCGTTATCAATATACCAGATCCTGGGTGCTATCTCAACTGAAGTGCAGCATGTGAGGAAAGCACACTCTCTCTGAAACTATGTCTGAAAGTCAATATTCTCTATTGTAGCTACGGTACCACCCTTCTTCTTCTTCATGTTTAGGCACTGTCCAACATAGTGCCCAAAATTATTACAAACAAAGCACTTCAATTTGCTTGTATCTCTCTTCTGACCACTGCTGCTCTCTCCTCCTCCACTCCCCTGTGGTGGGGCCCCAAACTTGGGACCCTGCTGACCCCCATGACTGACCTTCTTCTTTCCCTTTGTCCAAAGAGCAATATCCTCCTCACTCTGACCAATCTTCTACTGTTGCTACTGTCGTTGTCCAGAAGCCTCAGCTGCTAACTGAATCTCCTCCTGGACGAAGTCATCCCACATCCTCTCCCATGTAGGCATGACCTTCCTGGAAACTATGCCACGTATAAATGGACCCCACGGTTTGGTGAAGCTATTCATAGCTTGCCTCACCAAAGAGTTAGGGTCAACAACCTCGTCGACGGCTCCAAGCTCATCTTTGATCTAAGTGAAGCGACCAAGGAATGAAGTTACTGACTCATCCTTGAGGATGTGAATGCCCCTGAGTCAGTCATGAATAACAATATTTCGGTTCTCATTGGATCTCTCATACAACTTGCATAGAGATTCCCACATCTCGTATGCACAAGCCTTCCCCATCAAATGGGGTATGATATGGTCACGAACTGCATCACAAATGGTCCTCTTCGCCTTGTTGTTCCTTTTTCCTGAACTCTGCTACCAAGACGGGAGCAGTGACAGTAATGGGGGGAACAACTGCCTCGACTATATCCCATAGCTCTAGGTCCTCTAAGACAAAGACCATCCTCACCTTCCAAGGTGACCAATTGCTAGCCCCTGCTAGCCTGTCCTCAACTCGCATCTGAGATGTTGACATGTCTTCCAAACTGCACTACCCAACTGATGCTCACTCTGCTAAGGAAAAAAAAACATTGGCTCACCCCTGTCAACACAGGTGTGAAAAGAGACAAGTGTACTATGAACTCACTCCTAAAAAAATAGGTGTGAAAAGAGGTCACGTCAAAACAGTCTCACTCCTACTACGTAGGTATGAAAAGAGACTGATGACAAGTGTCCAAATTGCCCAACAATCCTCTGAAAAATTCTGCCCTCTAACAACCACTGAATGAGTCGATGGTTGTCCTCAACAAACTGCCAGAAAGAAGTGTATGAAAGCCACTCAAAATGTTGTCCCAACTGTCCAAAAATTCAGCCATTGAAGCTCTGATACCATGTGAAAGTTCTAGGTCCTATCAACTTTCCTTCTTGGTCTGTCTTTGACTAAAGAAAGGCTCTAAGTTTCAACTGTATGTTAATTTGTTTTCTGTTGTTTTATAATAGCCAACAGTCCAAAAGTATTTTGCTGATTTTTTACGGTTATGTTCTCGATTTTGGGTGCTCTAGCATGTCATTTTTGTCACCGGAAATTAGTACATGCATCTCAAAATAAACATAACACAGCTAAACATCATTTACTGCTGAATATGAACAGATCTAAGAAACTAAATCATGCATTTGTAGACACGGGTATTTTTGGTCAACATGACCCTGGATAAAACCCCCAGGGAAAACCAGTTTGGAATATGTGTGTATATATGAGGAAAGCAGAAGAAGGGTTACAGTAAACACAATATATTAAAGAACCTGATACAATAGCAACTCCAACTGAGCTGATATACAATCTCTAAATCAACAGATGCACCCCAGAATGGTGCGCCCCTCATGCAAACTGCCAGAACCACTGAATCTTCTCCAACTGCCAATTGTGAGCTCAGATCTGAAAAACCCTCCACAGGAATGAATCTCTAGTAGATGGCCTCCCTCTGAAACTGATCTCACTACAATCTGATGGTTAGATATCCTACCAGGTACGAATCAACCTCCACATCTATTGCGCCCCTCTCAGAAGTAGAATAGCTCCAGTAAATAATCAAGGAAAGTAGCTCCAAGCCTCCATCAATGAAAGCAAGTGACCTCCATCAAGTATCCTCACAAAATTGACCTCATCTCCATCCTCCAAGATCTCCTCTCTCAACAAGCAAAAGACCAAATGAAGAATGTGCCCCTCCTTCACCCTTTGCGCCCCTCTTTGACTAGCAAAGGAAAACCTAGATATTCAAGGGTGGAGATCATCTCATCTCCCATATAATCGATGGTTGATATCTCCCCATGAATATTTAAATCACAAACCCACTTTTGGTTAAGTTTCCTAAGTCAACTTTATGTCTCTAATTCACCCCTTTGTGAATTAATAGTCATTTTAGGCCAAAATGACTAAATTTCACTTTATCCAAAGTCAAAGTGAAATTAGACAAAAGTACAAGGTACAAAGTATAATGTCCTTCCCTCATGTTATAAGGAGGTCATAAGCACATGGGGAACACCTCCCAAAGTACAAAACTCAACACATTGGACAGTAACAAGTACCCAAAAAACACAGAGGCATAACCCTCGTGCAATTTAAAGATCGAATAAATGGATGACAATGCATGTGGGAATATTGGCCCGAGACATAACTTATATCACCAAACCACCATAAAGTATACATCTTGGCATAATGGCCACCCTATAATCAACTTATGAGATACGTTGATGCCAATACCACAAAAATAAGCCTACGACCAGGTGGATAACCCACAACCATGGCTCTGGAAAATACACAATGACTAAAAGGTAGTTCGAAAACATATACAACAACCCCAGAGAAACCCGCATACAACCAGACATGGTTACCATAATGGTGAGGAAGTGGCCAACAAGGCTAAATAGAGCAAAAAATACCCATAACTACTTAAAACAACAAAGATCCATCACGATTTTCACCACACAGAACAACCAACGAATGCATAACTTCAACCAATCAATTCTTTTATTTGCAAAATGAATAACCACACAGACATTCCCACACATTTGCACAATTGCCAATCTCAGGAAAACACAAACCAACACATCATTGTGCCATCGTTCGTTCATAAACAGAGTTAAATTCATGGATGGGAGAAATGAACCATACCTAAGACCAATAGCTTTTAAAAAAGGGTGAACTGGCCGAGCAGTTCCTTCCAGGGTTGGATCTCGGAGCTCAACCACCAACAAAACCAAATGAAACAATAACCATACTAGGGTTATGACTCGATGGGAGAAGTATGGAGTGACGTGCATTTACTGCACGCCGCTTCCATCTTCCTCTACATTCAATTTCGAAGTACACGACAACCAACAACCATCAATACATTAACCATGCCATTAATTCCAACCATTGAAACTTACGACCATATTGCTTGCCAAATGTGCCACCCAAAATCCATATTAACCATTGCCAAAACCCTACCATACCTTATATCAAATGCACCCAATATAACTCAAATACAATTCGCATAGCCACTAACCATTCCTAGTTAGGATTAACACTAAGTTGTTCCATTTAAATTGCACATGACTTCTAACATAGTATAGTATAGGCTCTTTCTTTGGAAATTGTTTATAAGTCTCTTTCCATTTTTTTTGTTTGATGTTGTTACTAACATATGTCTTGTGCATGTGTATCCAGGTAATAATCTCGGTGATATAATCAAGTGTATCAACTATAATATATATGCCAATGATACATAAAATTAAGCTTCAAATAACAAAACATCCATAAAACACATCATCCACTTGTTATTATGCCAAAAAAATGAAGCCAAGACTATATCATCAACCATATAAGACCCTGTAAGAAATATCGAAATAGTAGCATAAAAAGTGTGATATGACTACCTCCGAGCCTCTAGTCTACAAGGGGGTCCCACCTACTAGTATTATATCTTGTTAGCATAGTTTAGATAATAGGGTTTAACAATAATTTGCGGGCGAAATTTCTCGTTCTGATTTTAATCGTCAACAGACACTACTCCTATAATAAGCATCCATACAAAGAATATAAATTTAGGAGGGGCTAAGACTTTCCATAGTTTAGTCCACCACCACTGACATGTGTTAGAATGGGGTTGACGATGCTATATTTTGTATCCAATTTTCACACTATATTTGCCTATGGATGGATTTGCACCCCATAATAAAGTGTCATATTCCCTTCTTATATGTATGCATGTTTAAGTTGTCCTATGAATTCTGAGCACCATTGTTGTTCAATACCTAGTAGCTTGAGATCTCAGGCAATGTACCAAATTTGTGGTTTGGAATCTAAGCAACTTGGTTGAGTGTGTTGAGTTATCAATTTACAAGTGCATCCGCTAGTTGAGGGGGCATATGATATCCTAGATCATATCCCACCTAGTTATTTAATCCCATCTTAACCCTTGTGCCATCTCATATTTCCTAGTAGAGGTGATCTATAATTAGATGCACAACAAGAGTGACATCTTTCCAAAAATTGG
>ML790537.1:243901-273941 GCA_009831015.1 Picea engelmannii
TAAGGAACTCACTGTATCAGTCTTACTTGTGTGAAGGTAAGGTACTTACTTGAGTAAAGTTAGCTTAGGAAAGACCAAGATGTGTCCAAAAAGTTAATAATTTGTAATTAGAGCAATAATTCATGTCCACTTCCTTTTGTATGTCTTTGCTCCATTTTATTAAGTACATATCTCTTAATGGGTTGGAGCTAATGACAAGGAATGAGGATTTTTCACCATTGAAACCAATATTCACAAGGGTTTAATGTAATCATGGAAGCCTCCAAAAATAACGGTCAAACATGCGATATATGCATAACACTACATGCACATACATAAGTAGATGAGAGTCTACTTCCATGTTCTCCTAAACATATTATTTAATTAGTACCTTAGGGTAACCATAAAACATTGAGTGATCAAACATGTAAAACAAGTATAACACTATTCATGCACACACACAAACCTAAGGCCAGTCCATGTTTTCATAAAAAACCTACCAATTGTTTTTGTCAACATAGTTAAGGACAAATGGTAACAATTTGCAGTTATCATTTTGAAAATTCATGTTTAAGTGTAGGTCTAACCTAAAATTATAGAAAAGAGCACCTTGCAAGTTATGAAGCCTCTTCGAGAGTGATTTTTGTTTAAAAATGCATGGTTCATCAAAGCTCAATTGTTTGCATCTGAGGGCATCCTTGAAACACAATAATTTATAAAAGTATTATAAGGTCTTGACAGAAGGGTCAACCCAACAAATCCATGATTAACACAGAGTTGGTCATTTAAGGCTAATCCCATGAAAACAAGGTCCTTTACAACTATGTACTCTCCCAGATTTCAATCCCCTGCATATCCTTCCTTGCCAGGAACATCCTGTTTCCCCCAGTCACCATTGAAGTTATTCTCTCCCCACCCTGCTTACCCACAAAGCTCTTCCTGAAAGCACTCTCGTTATCTTTGAGACCAATTTCTCTCTGATTCCAAACTAATGTCATTATATCCTAAAAGCATTCTTCTTACATCTCAGTCTGTACTAAAAACAAATGCAGAATACTTGAATGAGGGGACGATTCAGTATTATAAAAATAGTAGACTGATTGAACGTCCTCTTTGACTGAGTTTAGCAAGAAAGAGACAAATCATGTCTATGAGAAATGAATTATTAAATACATTAATCCACAAAAGGTTGAAATCTTGGATGGGGGGATGATTCGGTATTATAAAAGAGTAGACTGATTGAACATCCTCTTAGACTGAGTTTAGCAAGAAAGAGACAGATCATGTCTGTAAGAAATGAATTATTAAATAAATTTATCCACATAAGTCTTTCATGAAGTTAATGATCCATGCAAATCACTTATTGGACTTACTTCTAAATCCTTGAAATAGAATGATAATCTTGAAAAGCAATATGGAAAACGATTCAAGGATTGCACTCAAAATATGGAACCCTGCAATATATTTTAGAATTCAAAAGAAAAAAAAAAACATATATAAAAACCATTGTACCATTATTATCAAAACCATTACAACAACTATTTTCCAGGTTAACCTTTGAATTACCATGAAAATTAGAGGGGGTATGTTGTCGTTGAACCCAAGTCACTCCAATGTTTCAAGTTGCAGCCTTGGTTTTAGCACGAGCAATTAAACTCTTCTCTGGGTTTGAACATATAACCTTATGAACACCAACATCTGGTAAAGGATTTGTAGCAGTAATATGAATCCATTAACTCTTTTTAGATTTTGGCTAACTAAACTTCCTACAATTCTATGTTTTTTGTGTGGTGTTGAAACACAAACCCCATCTTCTGTGATTTTTTCCTGCTCGACTTCTGATAACAATATTGCAGACAATTAACACATTTCAGTCTCCAAAAGAATTCATATAGAGATATACTTTGCCAAAATTTCAGCACCTCATTTTCACTTGAAATGCAAGATAAAGGCCGATAATATAGATCCAATCACCGGATTCAAACAACTAAATATAGATCCACAAACTTAGAAGAAGACTTCATCTGAAGAAATTTCAGTTGTATTCATGGTTTAAGGAAGAAAAAGGCATGCACTGAGACTAATAATCGATAGAGTATTTTGTTATTGTTAGATAAGCTCCCCTCCTGCCCTGTTAAGTTGCGAGAATCCTCCTTCAGCCTTTAGGATTTTACACCGAGAGTTATCGACATCCTTACAAAAGATGGGAAGAAGCAACAAAAAGCTATCTAAAGTTAACAAATTGTGTAAGGTTTTTTTGCTGGGTTGTTGTCTTGGTATTTATTATCAACAAGAATGAAGGCATGGAAGGAAGATATGCTTATGATTTCGTTGCAAGAGTTGCGAGGGGGATGAAGGCACAATCCAACTTCAGATACCTCAATTCAGAGCACTGTATCCAATCAACTCCTCCTCTGGTAGATCTTAATGGTACTACCTTTCCCACTAATATCAGAGACCCAATTCCATTGTTTAAGGGGAGGTTCCTCTAAGGGCTTTCGTCGTCTATCCAAAGCCAATACTAAGTGTCCATATGTTAATGGCAATAGACCAATCTTCTATCTCCACGTCTCTTCCCCTTCACCACCGAATCCAAACTCATCGACTTCACGTCTCTTCTCCTTCACCACCGAGTTGTTGCTCAATAGTGGCGGCTTCCAGGTTTCTTCATCTTTATGCTATTGGTTTCATCACGTGACTGGACTCCATTACATGGGAGTGGAAGTAGAGAGAGAAACCCTTAATTGAACTCTACATTTCCACTCTCAATTTCAAGTTGTGGGTGTAGATTGGCTACTCGATTTCTCAAACGTTGGGTGTGACTATAAATTCAAAGAAGAAATCTATGGATTCTCAATTTCATGTTGTGGGTGTGGACTGGCTACTCAATTTATCAAACGTTGGGTGTTGGAGCCGCCCTTGTTTTATTTTTCCCTTCGCATTTTTCAATATTTGATACTTGAAATCTAAAGATGGCCTTTTTATTTTCCTCCCCCCGAAACTTTGAAAACTCTGCAACCTTGTCAAATAAGCAGCGATGTTTTTATCCCCTCAAAACAAGTTCATTTTTGTAAGAACGTTCTATCTTTTTGGTTTTATTTCGGGATCTCGCAAGTAGGATACCTTAATCCTTAAATTCATACGTCCCGAGTCACGAAACGGTGAACTCATTTTACTTTTTCACTCAAGACAGACACCTGGGTAAAGTTTTTTAACTCAGTGATTAGACGTCGTCGGGGTTTCGTGCCTCGACGTTCGTCAAACCCAAATTTTCTTTCTTACAGCCCCGAGAGCCGAGAACACGAGGTACTTTGTGATAATCCTGGTTAAGAACTAAAGGAAAAAAGCTAACCATGGTTAAATCTGTTCTCGGCGTCTCGCCACTCAGCACTATCTTTTTGAAAGTTACCGCGCCTAAAAACTCGACCCATGAAGTCGCGACGTAATTATAACAAGATTAATTAGTCGCCTAACCTAAGACTTTCTTCCCTTAATTTGAGCTTTAATTATCGCTATCTCGCGGTTTCGCGACTTGACATACTAATCTCCCAAAAACTTGTCTTCGAAGTTTCGAGTCGTGATATAGCGAATAAAGTGATTAGGCAATTAATGACACTCCAAATCGTGATTAATGTTAATTAAGCCAAAATCGGCCCTCACAGTCTCGCAAGTTGAAAACTCAAAATGTTGAAAGGAAATCCACGATGCAGCGAAAAGCGAGAAAATTATCAATGTTGCTAAGTTTGAATATTTTAAAATAAAGCAAGATATGTCCCGCGCATCGAGGCTTGCACGTTTCTCGAGGTAACTATTTGCTCTCCATACTCCAACTGACTGTCAAACCGCCAAAATTTATGACATTAATGGGAAGATAAGGTAAATCTATGTGTAAGATCAGATTTCTTACGGCATAAGTTTATTTCTAATTTCGAATTGATAGGCTTGCTTTGAAAGGTATAGTTTTTTCAAATATATGCAAGAGCTACGTTTCATTATGCATTCTTCATAGCACGCGGAGCTCATTGTTTCCGAGTTAAATACTTTCTGCATGTATATGCAGCTCTATCAGAGGAGAGTGAAAACGCAAACTGCGGCCATGGCTCCGCGGAAAACAACAAAGGCAAATGTCGAAGTCATTGGACAGGGCTCAGATAATGTCTCCAATACTTCACCCCGAAGTGTCAAATCGATCCCTGACTGGTCATTTGTGTCAAATGTTCTGCAAGCAAAATTGGTAGATTACTCAGATGACTCTGATGACATCGAAATCGAAAAGGATAATCTACACACCAAATACAAGATAATTTTCCAGTCCAGGATGCACAGAATAGCAACCAGGCCATGATTGCTTCCGTATTACGACATGATCCGGTGGGCGTTTGACCATGTAGACTTAGCTACCAGGATGATCATAAACAGCCAGTGAGTTACTGTCAGGACTTTTAGGCCCGAGCATATACAAACCATGTACAAGATACCATTGATGTCTGAATATACATATGGTGTCGAGTTCCTGGAGGAATTCAAAGAGAAATAATGCACCTAGTACGACAAAACCATGCCCAGTTTGATTAAAGATTGGGTTTCGCGTGCCGCGAAGTTCAGAGCAAATGACCAGGGCGTATATTCTATCGCTTCTTTGGAGCCACAGTATAAATATGTGGCCATGATGACATGTCGGCTATTTGGGAGAGAAGACACCTCGCATTTCTACATTGCGTGGGTGCCTCTCATATTTCGGGTTGCAAAAGGTTGCTCGTTTAATTGGGCAAAGATGCTCTTATACAGTTTGGCCAACAGGGTCACAGAGTATTGGGAGCAGAAAGCAAGTGGGAAACCGTCCTCATTTTTCATGTCAGCATATATCATGGATGCGGTATGTGCCATGACACCATTCCCTTTGATGAATTGGGCTTGGAATCCAACCCAAGAAAAACCCGTGCACGAGTATCATGACAAATTATGGGAGAATAAAGAAGGAAAGTTCACATATGAGATTTTTAATTGGGTGATGGTGCCCCTACATATCACCATCTTTAGGCACCCACCACCTCACATCTCGGACAACATTGCAACAGGTTTGAGTGGCATCGCAGATTGGTATGTGGAGGCAGAGTTTTCGTATATCAGAGTTTTTGGGGCTTCCATTCCCCCTCATGCGCTGCCTTTGTTCATCCCCGATAAATTGGCTTGTCGAGAGGTTGCATGGAAAATGGTAATTGGAGGAGTGAACAAAGAACTCAAGGGTTACTCAAAGAAGGTATGGCCTTCTTTTCCCATTCGAATGAATTCATATTCTTTATTAGATTTCGGGCATGCCAAAGCCGAGGTTGCTGCCCTAGAGGACCTAAAGTTGGTCTCCATCGAGATTAAGAAACATGATCCACAGAAGGTGGTGAGCAATCATTTGTCTCATTGTGGGCTCAAGAGATTCGAACATGAAAATTCTCCCTCGGACGACATTTTTCGAGGGGCGAAATCTTATGAAGAAGTGCTATCCCGGATCCAATCGCTAGCACCCGAAGACACAGTATCTGTATTAAAGTTCCAGGAACATAGACGAAGATGTCTCCCTGCTTTGTTGGGAGGTTCGGCCATTGCCGAGACAAAACAGAAGGATGATGAAGATTCTGCAGACGTAATGTCTAACCCTGGACAACAGCAGGAAGGGGAGAAAACGAGCAATCCTGAAGCAAAAGAGAAGACTCCAGACCATCCAAGCAAACAACATTCGGAGGCTGAAGAAAAAACTCCAGACCCACCGAGGAAGCAGGTACCGGAGACTGAAAGAGAAACTCCAGGTACACCAAAGGAGCAGAACCCTGTCAATGCTCCAAAAGAATCAGCAAAGCAAATAGGAGAGCCCATCACCTCGGTCACACCCTTGCAGTCGGCACAGGGAAATGTTAGCGAGGGATGGATATTTGATGAGGAACTGAGGCCTATAAGAGCAGAGGAACTTCCTCCAAATGAGTTCTTTTTTAACAAAAAGAGAAAAGTGGTAGTGAAACGAGAGTTTTATCAAGAAGGAGAGTCCACTGCGAAAAAATACAAAATTATGACAGATGGCAAGAACAAGAAAAGTGACCAACTTGCCACTGAGATCGCTGGAACACTAGGGGCATATGCTTCGGCAAATCAATTCTCGGTTGGGCAGCTGAATAACCAACTAAAAAGAAAAAATAGCCTAATCAGGACCCTCGAGGCTAGATTGGATACAACCACAGAGAATGTTAAAGGTCAGGCCAACATGGAGACAGAACAGGCTAGAGTGGCCAACAGAAATGAAATAGATGTGCTCAAAACCAAGCTGGAGCAAGCCCACCTAGTGATCTGAGATGGTCGGATACAGGTGGGTCAACAGAGTACTATGATCAAAGAGTTGCAGGCTCAGTTAGAGCTCACTGAAAGCAGGGTGATCGATGTTGAGGGGTTCAAATCCCGAGCGATCGATATTTGGAGCAGGATCTCTTCTGCACAACAGAGTTTGCTAGAAAAAGTGGGAATGATTCGAGAGGATTGCTTGTTGATGCATCGGATTTCCGAGAACCTGACTGTCAGAGAAAGGAATGCAGAAGCAGCTTGGGTCACCTTTCAAGAGGTGGTGATAGCTACGAACATCAGAGTTTCGGCAGGTTCTCCCGAACTCACCATCTCAGAACAAACTAGAGGTAACATTCTGTTGAGGGATTGGGAGCATAACATTACTCTAGGCAAGGAACAAGCCCAAAAAGTAACCAATTCATTAGAAGAAGCCTTCAATGCTATAGATGGTGAGTTGTTGGGTATGGAGAGTGGAGGCGACGCAGAAACATTAATGCAAATGAATGTAGAACAGATCTCGCTTGATCTGAAAGAGAAGAATGAGAGAGATTCAACCGACATCTTTCATATGGACAGGGTAGACATGGCTCAAGTTGACAAACACTTAATCCAACCCAACGCACAACTAGGTGCCCTCGACATCATCGATACCCAAATGGGAGACAAGCTACAATAGTTAGCCCGAGAATGTTACTTCGTCGAGGCCAGATGTCAAGCGGAACCTTCACAGCTTGTATCTCAGTTTGTGGAAAAATGTAGCGCCTGCACCAAATCCGCGAGGAGACGAGCACCTGGCACCAATTAAAAATAGAGTAGGAGAAAGGGAGTGATTGCGCTCCTCTCGGTTGTAACCGAATTTGTGAAACCGTTGAGATTCTAACTGATCTGTAAAGTTGTATAAATATATCACAGAAAGAGAAAGAAAGGGATGGACCTTTTTTGCGTCAATTGTAATAGAGTTCTTGCATTTGAGAAGTTAATATAAGCAAATATGGAGATTCTCGATTCCGTCCAAACTGTGTTACAAGTTTGTTTCTTCGTATTTCATGTTTCGTTTCGTTTCATTATTCATAATTGATATGCTTTGTTATACTTTAGTACTACCACTACTATAACAAAAGGATTTTGGTTTTCTGTATTTGTCTATTGTCTTTCTTCTACACCATCTTTCAGCGGGTGTAAGACCAATCTGCACTTTCAGAATTCTACGTATATTCTTCGCTATGTCAGTTATTTTCTTACTAATTTCCTCTTCTGTTTATATGTGAGTTTTCTCTTTGACAGGAATCTTGCATTATATGCAGCTAAATGTTTTTCTCTCTCCTCACACCTTTATATAAAATATAATACAGTTACGGGAAAGGGCCTTCAATTTGCATTTCTATTTTATTCAAAAAACGTAAATTTCTCTTTATTTCGACCAAATCAAGACAACATTTAATCTCTCTTTAAATCCTTTCCTAATCTCACTGTTCCTCCATGACTGTCCCTGCAGCGACACAGCCTAATATCGAACCCGGACTATCGAACCAAACACATATCGCCTTAAATATTTTTGACATAATCCTTAAAACTGCAAATAACCGGGACGAACTTGAACGTTCATGGGCGAACATTGAACAAGATATAAATACTCAGGAACATTTGGAAGCTAGACGACGCGAACGTAGAAATCTGCCCTAGTTTCCCTTTACCAAAGGTTGACGTTACTTTCTTATCCATCTTTCACCTTCTTTTGGATGCCTTGACACTGTACTTTTAAGCCTTAAGTACAGACTCAGGAACAACATCTTTCTGGCGCCGTTGCCGAGGACCGAAGTTACGAATTTTTTTCCCTGGGAAGAACAACATTGACAGTTTCTGTTGTTGATAGTGAACAAGAACAGAAAACTTTCTAAGGATAAAATTATCTTTCACTTGGCGACTCCACATTAAATAAACTGGCTAGTAGCCGTAAAAACACTAGAAAAAACCCGGATAGCAAACAGACCTCGCCAGTCTCTAATCCGGAAAAAAATTTAAAATCAAGAAAATTGATTAAACAAATCCTTTTATCAACTTATTCTACAAATCACCCTAATTTTACACAATCAAATTCATCTGAAACTTTTGAACGATCACCTTTGCTTCCCCCCTCTTTTGATACTTTTTCTTTTCCCGAGGTTTCCTCTCCAGTGTTCCGAGAATCTTCTCCACACACTGTCCAAACTTTAGCTCCAAATCTAACCATGGCAGCCGCCGGAGGAGGTGGTGGAGGTGCTCCTGGAGGTGGAGGTGGAGGTCAAGGACATGTCCCTCCTCCCGGAGTATTCGCTAAAGAAGCAGCGAGATACGCTCCCCTGGTTTTACCCGTCCCCCTACATGATCTGCTAGAAAATTACATCAAAAATCTTCCTAAGTTCACTGGGGAGGGAGATCTAACCGCAGCCGAGCATATAAATTTCTTTGACCAATTCACAGACATCTGTGGTATCGAGCACGAGGATGTTTATTCGAGACTCCTTGTCCAGACCTTTGAAGGACCGTTCCGAACTTGGTTTCGGAGCCTACCCGCAGCCTCTATCCTATCATATGACGCTTTGGAAGATGCTTTCCTAAGACAATGGGGAGAGTGAAAAGATCACTTATATTATCTTACCGAGTTTGGGTCCCTAAAGAAAAAGAACTCAGAAACGGTTATGGAATTTATTCTGAGATTCAACAAACTGTATAATAAGATTCCAGCCGCAGTTAAACCCTCTGAACCCTCAGCCAAAGTAAGCTTCGCGGGAGCTTTCGAGCCTGATTTCGCACTACTTTTGCAAGAAAGAAGAGGAGCCACCCTAAATAGAATGCAAGACGATGCTGTCGAAATTGAATCTAATATGATGGCTTCAGGAAAATTAAAATCTAAAGTAGAAACAATCAACCGCGAGAATAGATGTTATAGGGAACCAACGGGTCCTTCGGGCTCAAATAGATACACTGATGACAGAGTAGATGATATGGCCCGAGTAATTAAAGAACTGTCCAACAAAATTTCTAGGATGGAGTTGGACCAGTTTAAGACTGATTCTTCAAATAAAAAAGACTTCAGGAGAAACATGAATCCCCAACATCAACAGAAACAAATTAAGAACGAAGATCAAAAAATACAAGCTCCACTAAAGAACGAAAATTTTATAGGAGCAAATGACTTCCAAGATTTCGGAGATTCGGAAGATGAAGTCGTGAATTTCGGTGATGATTGTTCGCAGCCGTATCTCACTCGTGAAGATTATGAAAAATCTTTGAAAACCCCACAACCGTCTAATGAGGATGAAGAAGGTGATCACACTGATCCCAGTATATCTCAACCAGAAACAAAGATGATAATGGTCGAGTTTCAACCCAAGTATAATCTAAGATCCAAGAGTAAGCCTACATCAACGAATCAACCCAAGAAAATCCTTCAAAAAGGTCAAGCTTATGAACCTCCTTCGGAAGAGACCTTGTTATCCAACAACAAAACCAAGGTAGCAAGCACTCAAGAGTCTGAGGTGAAAAAAGTTGAAACTCAAACACAAGAAACCGAACCAGTAGAGAAAGTGACATCTTCAACTAGGATCACGAGTGATAAAGCGATCCAGACAAGTAAGCCGGAAAGAAAAAATTTGGAAGTCTCAACCAAAGAAATGGATAAGGTAAACACTCCTTTCAGTTTTGAAAATGAGTTAAACAAAATTAAAATACCGATTCCTTTGGTAGAATTAGCAAAAAATCCCGCTTATCGGAAGCAAATTGCCAAAGCGATGGGTGTCTACGAGCTAGAAAGTCAGTCTGATGTTATCAACCTGGAAGATGAAAGACCTAACATCACCTTTGGTCCTCATTTTGAAGGGTCCAAAGACAACATCGCTCCTTTTTATATCACCCTGAATATACATGATCAGTTGCTACATAATTGTATGTTAGACTCTGGGGCTTCTCATAATGTTATGCCCAAAATTATAATGGAGAAGTTGGGTCTCCAGATCACTAGACCTTATGGAAATATGTATTCCTTCGATTCGAGGAAGGTTAAGTGCATGGGGATGATAAAGGATCTGGTAGTTACCCTAGTGCAGGTCCCTGTTAAAAGTATCCTGATGGATGTGGTTATCATCGATATCCCCCATAAGTATTGTATGTTGTTGTCTAGGTCATGGGGGGCCAAGATGGGAGGTTCCCTTCAGTTAGACATGTCTTATGCCACAATCCCTGTGTTCGGGGGTCAATTCACTCGCTTATACAGAGAGACAAGATTAGCGTACACGGTCAGTGATCCTCAAAACCCACACAACTTCCCCATTTACATCGCAGACCAAGATCTGGGAAACTGCATTTTGTCGTTTGATGATGGATTGGATGGAGGTCTAGAGGAACTCGATATAAAGCAAGAAGAGTTAAGCCCCTTGACAGAAGCGATGTGCACTAATGGTGCATGGAAAATGTATTTCGATGGCGCTTCGTCTTCTGAAGGAGCTGGTGCTGGGGTACTTTTGGTAGCACCTGAAGGTAAGTTCATTGTTCCTTTCTCCTATCATTTGCAGTGGGACATAGATTACACCAATAACGTATGCGAGTATGAGGCATTGATCTTAGGATTAGAGGCTGCAAAGAAATTGAATATAAAAAACTTGGAGGTATACGGTGACGCAGAATTGATAGTAAGACAAATAAACCGACAATACCTAGCCAAGCATCCAAGACTAAGAACATACAGAGATTGTGCTTGGGATTTGATGGAAAAAATTTTCTCATCTGTAAAGGTCCATTTTATCCCTCGCACAGAGAATCTGCATGCCGACGCATTGGCCAAGGCAACTTCAACCTTTTCTCCTCCCACGACCGTTAAACTGAAGTATCACATTGAAATCAGATACAAACCCTCTATACCAGACAATATCCGACACTGGCAGGTTTTCGAAGATGACGAACAAATCAAGAAATTTCTTACAGTCGTAGGTGAGTTCTTTGAAACTCATCCAGACCAAGAGAATCAAAATGAATCGACGTGGATTATGAAAGAAGGGGAAGATCCTGAAACCTTCTGAGAAAAAATAGCGGATCATCATATGTTGGTCCTTAAAAACAACCAAATTCCGAAAGGCTTAATTCCTTTAGAAAGACTTTTCGATCAGAACGACGTACCTGTGAAATCCACTTTGCAACCCCAACCAGAAGAAGTGGAGGATTGCGATATAGGAACTGAGAAAGAATCCAGGATAGTAAAGATATCTAAGCTCCTTCCTCCCAAGGTAAAAGTCCAGTACAGAGACCTTCTCAGACAGTACAAAGATGTTTTCACCTGGTCCTATGATGAGCTTAGAACGTATGACAAGTTTCCATAATTGAGCACAAGATACCTTTGAGGCCCGGGGTCAAGCCGTTTAGGCAAAAGCTTAGGAAAATTAATCCCATTTTGTTGCCTGTGATTGAAAAGGAAGTTAAGAAGCTTTTAGATGCGAAAATAATTGTACCTCTGAGGTACTCAGACTGGGTGGAAAATTTGGCACCGGTCAGGAAAAAGAACGGAGAAATCAAACTGTGTGTGGATTTCCGAAACTTGAATAAGTCTTCCCTTAATGATAATTATCCGCTCCCCAAAATGGACCACGTCCTAGAAAAGGTAGTCGGAGAAAATCAAATGTCTATGATAGATGGGTTCTCTGGATATAACCAAATCGCCATGAATGAGCAAGAAAGAGAAAAAACTGCTTTCACCACACCATGGGGTACATTCATGTATGATAAAATGTCGTTTGGTTTGATGAATGCAGGAGCTACATTCCAGCGCGCTATGGACATTTCTTTTGTTGGAGAAAGAGACAAGTTCGTAGTCATCTACCTCAAAAATTTGACAGTTTTCTCTAAAACCGATGAAGAACATTTGATCCATCTAAAACAGACTTTCGAAAAATGCCGCAGGTATGGTCTGTCTTTGAACCCAAAGAAATCACATTTTGCTATGCGGGAAGGTAAGCTTCTGGGACATATCGTATCTAAAGATGGGATCAGGATTGATCCTAAGAGGATTGAAGCAATAGAAACTATAAATATTCTCAGAAACGTAAAAGAAATTCAATCTTTCTTAGGTACAATAATTTTTTTGCGAAGGTTTATCCCAAATTTTGCTGAGATTATCAAATTGATCACATGAATGCTGAAGAAATATAGCAGAGTAAATTGGATGGCTGAGGCTAAAGCATCATTTGCACATATTAAAAAAGTCATCAGCGAGGCACCTGTGTTAGCAAGCCCAGATTACTTGAAAGATTTCCTCATCTTCTCGTTTGCTTCTGAACATACTATCGCCGCGGTGCTCCTGCAAAAGGATGACGAAGGCTTCGAACGGTCGATCGCGTTTTTTAGCAAGAGCCTTAGAGATGCCAAACTAAAGTATGACATAATGGAAAAACAGGCGTACGCAATGGTGAAAGCTCTAAAGGCATTCACAACCTATGTACTTCATTCAAAAATTATCGCATACGTGCCAACCAGTGTTGTGAAAGATATATTGGTACAGCCAGATAGTGACGGAAAACGAGGGTGCTAGCTCGCTAAAATACAGGAATTCGATCTGGAATACAAGCCGACTAAATTGATAAAGGGGCAGGGTATGGCCAAACTCTTGGCTGAGTCGAACCTTAGAGCTCTAGATATAAATTGCTTCCAAGGGGAAGACAAAGACGCACGCCTGCAAGGGCCGGATGACCAGACAGATTCAAGCAAGGTCGAAGAAAAATTCATATCGTCAGGCTGGTATAAAGACATAGTGTTCTACTTGTTAAACCTGAAATGTCCAGATGGACTATCACCAGCCAAATGCAGAACTTTAAAACTTCATGCTGTAAAATATTGCATTGCCAAAAATCAGCTATACTGGAAGGATCCACTCGGGTTCCTACTGGTCTGTTTGGTTGAGTCGGAAACTCCACAGGTTATAGAGGAATTTCACGAAGGGAACTGTGGAGGACACCATGCATGGAGAGCCACAACCTACAAGATCTTGAGGGCCGGGTACTATTGGCCGAAACTATTTTCGGACATCAATGCCAAAGTGCGTGCCTGCAACCCGTGTCAACTATTCGCTGGTAAACAGAAACTCCCTGCACTACCACTCATTCCAGTCAAAACTGAAGCCCCATTTCAACAATGGGGGCTATATTTCATAGGGGAAATTAATCCCCATTCCAGTGCTCAGCATAAGTGGATCTTAACAGCCACATATTATTTTACAAAGTGGGTGGAAGCCATTCCAACCAAAAGGGCAACAGACTCGGCGGTGATCGAATTTTTGGAAGATAATATCCTGTCAAGATTCGGGTGTCCCCGAAAGATTGTTACCGACAACGCCCAAGCCTTCAAGTCCATGGCTATGATCAGCTTCTGCCAGAAGTACAATATCGTTCTCGGCCATTCCACTGCTTATTACCCCCATGGAAACGGGCTGGCCGAATCATCAAACAAGAGCCTGGTAAACATAATCAAGAAAGTACTGGATGAAAATAAAAGGTCCTGGCATGTACACTTGAAGTACGCATTGTGGGCAAACCGCATCAGCACTAAAAGGTTTATCGACATTTCGCCGTTTCAAATGGTCTATGGGACAGACGTGGTTCTACCTATAAACTTAGCGTTGCCAGTAATGAAGTTATGGCAGGATCAGAACGAAGAACCCAATCATGTAACCAAAAGAATTAACCAGCTGATTGAGGTTCAACAACATCGAGTGGAGGTTGATGAGAAAATGCAGAAGTACCAGGACGATATGAAAGCATTGTTCGACCTCAAGGCAAAAGATAGAGAATTCCTTCCAGGTGACTTAGTATTAAGATGGGATACGAGAAGGGAAGAAGCCGCGAAGCATGGTAAATTTGACCATCTCTGGTATGGACCATTGAGGGTCTCGGCTCCAGAAGGAAAAAACTCCTTCCTATTGGAGAACATCGACGGAGAAGTCCTCAGCGCCCCTGTCAACGGGCGATATCTGAAACATTACATGACCTAACATTTATAAATAAATAAATAAATAAAAGTTGTAAATAAATAAATTTCATGTTTTGTGCATACGCATATTTTCATTTGAACATTTACTTTTAATTTTCTGTTTTTTGTTCCTAAACGCTTGACACATTTCCAATAAGATTCGTATTTGTTTTTTACAGGATTCCAACTACAGATGAAACTAGCAGGAAAAGTAATTTGCAGGTCGGTGTCAGAAATAGAGCGGCACAAAGTAGGTGATACCTAAATTAATTTCATATTGCACAAAGAAAATGAAAAGAAAAGATAAAGGTGAGCTTTCGAAATACACAGGTTATAAAAGACTATTTAGAGTAAACCAAGGTAACGTTTTTCAAATTGCAGTGTTGGCTAAAACGTTAGATAGCAGGATTATTGTTGGTTGGATAATTTTCGAGTTAAATTAATTTGAATGAATACACTAAATCTAAAAACAACCAGTCAGAATAACTATCACCAAAGATATCTTTAAAATCCAGTCTTGAACTGTTTTGACCTTTTGTGTTTTCAGTCACTAAATCGTTGTCTTATATCCTGTCCATATCTGGGTCTAACTTTTAGCAAATCATCATCTTTCCGAGTCATTGCGAAGGGAGATAAGTTTTTCGTTTTAAACCTCGGGGATTTCGAAACAGATCTTGATAGGAAAGAAGGTCTTCACAACTACTTGATCTCCTGCTAAATGAAGGAACGTCTAGAGCGATCTTAACTTTCCTAGGTTTTTCAACAGCGTCGGAAGAATCAAATCTTGCTCAAACGGGATGTCCCTTGAAAAATATAATTTCTCTTTTTCCCTAAGAACGAAGCTGTTGTGAAGGTCAAGGGAAGCTTGGTACCAAGTAATTTAAATGGGTTGACAGACCTCTGATACAAAATATTACACAGATATCAGCCCTGATACAAACTGATTTCCCCCACCTAGTCCAGGAAGACGATGAAAGGAAATTCAGAAATGATTGCCCTCGTCTCAACATTTAAATGCATAAATATTTTCCGAAGTGGTGAAAGGAAATTCAGTGAAAGGGGTCAGACAACTTCACCGGGGTACTGAACAGGCTCGCTGGCAGTGAAGCAATGTTTGAGATATCTGTAAGGCTGTTATACATGAACATCACTCTACTCTGGTAACCAATGCTTCCTAAAAACCTGATCAACATCCCAAATTCAAATGGGACTTCCCATTTTAAAAACATATGATCTCATTCTTTTGATGTAGGCAGAGAGACTCAAGATCTGTTGAATCTCCTAGGGTCGTTTCGATTGTCTTTAAACTTACCCAAAGTTAGTAGTGGGAAAAGGAAAATTGTGAAAGAGACTACAACTGTGTTTGGAAAGAGCATCTGATTTTGAAAAAACTTCTCGAGGTAAAGAACTAAGTCTTTTTCCCCCTTCCATCCATTTGCCTTGGATCTTTTCCGCAGGTTCGAGCTTCTGACTCCATTTACCCAATATTGGCACGTGGTCTACTGTTCTTCCCGCCTCACAGGAAGGCGTGATCCCTAGTTGGAGCCTATGTTGGAGCCGCCCTTGTTTTATTTTTCCCTTCGCATTTTTCAATATTTGATACTTGAAATCTAAAGATGGCCTTTTAATTTTCCTCCCCCCAAAACTTTGAAAACTCTGCAACCTTGTCGAATAAGCAGCGATGTTTTTATCCCCTCAAAACAAGTTCATTTTTGTAAGAACGTTCGATCTTTTTGGTTTTATTTCGGGATCTCGCAAGTTGGTTACCTTAATCCTTAAATTCATACGTCCCGAGTCACGAAATGACGAACTCATTTTACTTTTTCACTCAAGACAGACACCTGGGTAAAGTTTTTTAACTCAGTGATTAGATGTCGCCAGGGTTTTGTGCCTCGGTGTTCGTCAAACCCAAATTTTCTTTCTTACAGCCCCGAGAGCCGAGAACACGAGGTACTTTGTGATAATCCTGGTTAAGGACTAAAGGAAAAAAGCTAACCATGGTTAAATCTGTTCTCGGCGTCTCGCCACTCGGCACTATCTTTTTGAAAGTTACCGCGCCTAAAAACCCGACCCACGAAGTCGCGACGTAATTATAACAAGATTAATTAGTCGCCTAACCTAAGACTTAATTCCCTTAATTTGAGCTTTAATTGTCGCTATCTCACGGTTTCACGACTCGGCATACTAATCTCCCAAAAACTTGTCTTCGAAGTTCCGAGTCGCGATATAGCGAATAAAGTGATTAGGCAATTAATGACACTCCAAATCGCGATTAATTTTAATTAAGCCAAAATCGGCCCTCGCAGTCTCGCAAGTTGAAAACTCAAAATGTTGAAAGGAAATCCACGATGCAGCGAAAAGCGAGAAAATTATCAACGTTGCTAAGTTTGAATATTTTAAAATAAAGCAAGATATGTCCTGCGCATCGAGGCTTGCACGTTTCTCGAGGTAACTATTTGCTCTCCATACTCCGACTAACTGTCAAACCGCCAAAATTTATGAAATTAATGGGAAGATAAGGTAAATCTGTGTAAGATCGGATTTCTTACGACATAAGTTTATTTCTAATTTCGAATTGATAGGCTTTCTTTGAAAGGTACAGTTTTTTCAAATATATGCAAGAGCTACGTTTCATTATGCATTCTTCATAGCACGCGGAGCTCATTGTTTCTGAGTTAAATATTTTTTGCATGTATACGCAGTTCTATCAGAGGAGAGTGAAAACGCAAACTGCGGCCATGGCTCTGCAGAAAACAGCAAAAGCAAATGTTGAAGTCACTAGACAGGGCTCAAATAATGTCTCCGATACTTCACCCCAAAGTGTCGAATCGATCCTTGACTGGTCATTTGTGTCAAATGTTCTGCAAGCAGAATTGGTAGATTACTCAGATGACTCTGATGACATCGAAATCAAAAAGGATAATCTACAAACCAAATACAAGACAATTGTCCAGTCCGGGATGCACAGAATAGCAACCAGGCCACGATTGCTTCTGTATTACGACATGATTCGGTGGGCGTTGGACCACGTAGACTTAGCTACCAGGACGATCATAAACAGCCAGCGAGTTACTGTCGAGACTTTTAGGCCCGAGCATATACAAACCATGTACAAGATACCATTGACGTCTGAATATACATATGGTGTCGAGTTCCTAGAGGAATTCAAAGAGAAAGAATGCACCCAGTATGACAAAACCATGCCCGGTTTGATTAAAGATTGGGTTTCGCGCGCTGCGAAGTTCAAAGCAAATGACCAGGGTGTATATTTTATCGCTTTTTTGGAGCCACAGTATAAATATGTGGCCATGATGACATGTCGGCTATTTGGGAGAGAATACACCTCACATTTCTACATTGCGTGGGTGTCTCTCATATTTCGGGTTGCAGAAGGTTGCTCGTTTAATTGGGCAAAGATGCTCTCAGACAGTTTGCCCAACAGGGTCACAGAGTATCGGGAGTAGAAAGCAAGTGGGAAACCGTCTTCATTTTCCATGTCAACATATATCATGGATGCGGTATGTGCCATGACACCGTTCCCTTTGATGAATTGGGCTTGGAATCCAGCCTAAGAAAAACCCGTGCATGAGTATCATGACAATTTATGGGAGAATAAAGCAGGAAAGTTCACATATGAGATTTTTAATTGGGTGATGGTGCCCCTGCATATCACCATCTTTGGGCACCCACCACCTCGCATCTCGGACAACATTGCAACAGGTCTGAGTGGCATCGCAGATTGGTATGTGGAGGCAGAGTTTTCGTATATCAGAGTTTTTGGGGCTTCCGTTCCCCCTCATGTGCTACCTTTGTTCATCCCTGATAAAATGGCTTGTCGAGAGGTTGCATGGCAAACGGTAATTGGAGGAGTGAGCAAAGAACTCAAGGGTTACTCAAAGAAGGTATGGCCTTCTTTTCCCATTCGAATGAATTCATATTCTTTATTAGATTTCGGGCATGCTAAAGCTGAGGCTGTTGCCCTGGAGGACCTAAAGTTGGTCTCCATCGAGATTAAGAAGCATGATCCACAGAAGGTGGTGAGCAATCATTTGGCTCATTGTGGGCTCAAGAGATTCGAACATGAAAATTCTCCCTCAGATGACATTTTTCGAGGGGCGAAATCTTATGAAGAAGTGCTACCCCGGATCCAATCGTTAGCACCCAAAGACACAACATCTGTATTAAAGTTCCAGGAACATAGACGAAGATGTCTCCCAGCTGTGTTGGGAGGTTCGGCCATTGCCGAGACAAAATAGAAGGATGTTGAAGATTCTGCAGACGTAATGTCTAACCCTGGACAACAGCAGGAAGGGGAGCAAACGATCAATCCCGAAGCAAAAGAGAAGACTTCGGACCCGCCAAGCAAAAAAAATTCGGAGGCTGAAGAAAAAACTCTAGACCCACCGAGGAAGCAGGTACCGGAGACTAAAAGAGAAACTCCAGGTACGCCAAAGGAGCAGAACCCTGTCAATGCTCCAAAAGAATCAGCAAAGCAAATAGGAGAGCCCATCACCTCGGTCACACCCTTGCAGTCGGCACAGGGAAATGTTAGGGAGGGATGAATATTTGATGAGGAACTGGGGCCTATAAGAGCAGAGGAACTTCCTCCAAATGAGTTCTTTTTTGACAAAAAGAGAAAAGCGGTAGTGAAACGAGAGTTTTATCAAGAAGGAGAGTCCACTGCGAAAAAATACAAAATTATGAAAGATGGCAAGAACAAGAAAAGTGACCAACTTGCCACTAAGATCGTTGGAACACTGGGGGCATACGCTTCGGCAAATCAATTCTCGGTTGGGCAGCTGAATAACCAACTAAAAAGAAAAAATTGCCTAATCAGGACCCTCGAGGCTAGATTGGCTACAACCACAGAGAATTCTAAAGGTCAGGCCAGCATGGAGATGGAACAAGCTAGAGTGGCCGACAGAAATGAAATAGATGTGCTCAAAACCAAGCTGGAGCAAGCGCACCTAGTGATCCGAGATGGTCGGATACAGGCGGGTCAACAGAGGACTATGATCACAGAGCTGCAGGCTCAGTTAGAGGTCGTTGAAAGCAGGGTGATCGATGTTGAGGGGTTCAAATCTCGAGCAATCGATATTCAGAGCAGGATCTCTTCTGCACAACAGAGTTTGCTATATAAAGTGGGAATGATTCGAGAGGATTGCCTATTGATGCATCGGATTTCTGAGAACCTGATTGTCAGAGAAAGGAATGCAGAAGCAGCTCGGGTCGCCTTTCAAGAGGTGGTGATAGCTACGAACAACAGAGTTTCGGCAGGTTCTCTTGGACTCACCATCTCATAACAAACTAGAGGTAACATTATGTTGAGGGATTGGGAGCATAACATTACTCTAGGCAAGGAACATGCCCAAAAAGTAACCAATTCATTAGAAGAAGCCTTCAATGCTATAGATGGTGAGATGTTGGGTATGGAGAGTGGAGGCGACGCAGAAACATTAATGCAAATGAATGTAGAACAGATCTCGCTCGATCTGAAAGAGAAGAATGAGAGAGATTCAACTGATATCTCTCAGATGGACAGGGTAGACATGGCTCAAGTTGACAAACACTTAATCCAACCCAGCGCACAACTAAGTGCCCTCGACATCATCGATACCCAAATGGGAGACAAGCTGCAGCAGTTAGTCCGAGAATGTTAATTCGCCGAGGCCAGCTGTCAAGCGGAACCTTCGCAGCTCGTATCTCAGTTTGTGGAAAAATGTAGCGCCTGCACCGAATCTGCGAGGAGACGAGCACCTGGCACCAATTAAAAATAGAGTAGGAGAAAGGGAGTGATTGCGCTCCTCTCGGTTGTAACCGAATTTGTGAAACCGTTGAGATTCTAACTGATCTGTAAAGTTGTATAAATATATCACAGAAAGAGAAAGAAAGGGCTGGACCTTTTTTGCGTCGATTGTAATAGAGTTCTTGCATTCGAGAAGTTAATATAAGAAAATCTGGAGATTCTCGATTCCCTCCAGACTGTGTTACAAGTTTGTTTCTTCGTATTTCATGTTTCGTTTCATTTCATTATTCATAATTGATATGCTTTGTTATACTTTAGTACTACCACTACTATAACAAAAGGATTTTGGTTTTCTGTATTTGTCTATTGTCTTTCCTCTGCACCAGCTGTCAGCGGGTGTAAGACCAATCTGCACTTTCATAATTCTACGTATATTCTTCGCTATGTCAGTTATTTTCTTACTAATTTCCTCTTCTGTTTATATGTGAGTTTTCTCTTTGACATGAATCTTGCATTATATGCAGCTAAATGTTTTTCTCTCACCTCGCACCTTTATATAAAATATAATACAGTTACGGGAAAGGGCCTTAAATTTGCATTTCTATTTTATTCAAAAAACATAAAGTTCTCTTTATTTCGACCAAATCAAGACAGCATTTAATCTCTCTTTAAATCATTTCCTAATCTCATTATTCCTCCATGACTGTCCCTGCAGAGACACAGCCTAATATCGAACCTGGACTATCGAACCAAACACATATCGCCTTAAATCTTTTTGACATAATCCTTAAAACTGCAAATAACCGGGACGAACTTGAACGTTCATGGGCGGCCATTGAACAAGATATAAATACTCAGGAACATTTGGAAGCTAGACGACGCGAACGTAGAAATCTGCCCTAGTTTCCCTTTACCGAAGGTTGACGTTACTTTCTTATCCATCTTTCACCTTCTTTCGGATGCCTTGACACTGTACTTTTAAGCCTTAAGTACATACTCAGGAACAACATTGGGTGTGACTATAAAATTCAAAGCAAAAATCTATGGATTATGTTATTGTTTTAATATCTTTTCCTACATTTGATAATGGGTTGTTGAGGCTGGGAGCGAACATGACAGACGGTTAATGAGAAAGAAGCTTGTTGGCCAAAGGATTCGGTCCATTTTTAAAAGAAAGTCTTCTACATTGCGACCCTTCTCATAAATATCAAAGAAGAGAGTCCAGGCATGGAGGAGATCATAAGTACAAGGATAAGTTGAAAATTCTCCACACCTATAAGCAGATTCCAAATACAAGATGTGAATGCCATGAAAAATGATCTTGTGCTAAGTATACAATAGTATGTATGGTCTTTCACAACTCACCAGTTGTGTACAGTGCCCATCAGGCCTCTATCATAGAGACCTTCAATGTGTTTGAAGCGTTTACTGGATTGTATATGCCATTACCAGTACTTAGTAGAACATGGTAAAGCATTTCTATGAATTTCAATGTTGGTTTGACCAAGACCATTTGAGGAATGGGACAAGCACAAAAATTCTCTGAATATTTTTGGACTCATCTAAATCTATTATCTCTGATCAATATTTCAACGATTCTTTTGTAACCCTTGAAACACACTTTGGGAAAAGTTGGACACTGAGTTGAAGAGGTCTACAACATTCCATCCATAGAGCCATGTATTTTAACAATTCTTTTGTAACCCTTGAACCACACTTTGGGAAACATTGGACACCAAGTTGAAGAGGTCTATAACATTCCATACATAGAGCCAGTACAAACTGAGTTTGTGAATGGGACGATGTTACAAACTCCAATAGAGTATAGTTAGAAAATCCTAAAAAGTTGGGATGCATGCCTTCCCTCTATTCAACGTTGCTACAAATTACAATAGAGAAATTCACCACTCAACCAGTCAATCCCATTTTAAAACATGTTTAGGATTTCTACCTCAAACTCCTTTTGACATTCTTGAAAAAATTATTGATGCAACAAAAAGTGTAGATGCTGACTTAAGAAAAACACTCAAATTCATCGAAAGAATATAAAAAAATCCACCAGAAGCTACAATAAAAACTTCAGACAGCTCGACTGAAGCATAAAACAAGGAATGATCAGACTCCAAAGTAGATTTTCTCATAATTTCTAGGTCGAAGATCTTTCGTGGCTGCATTTAAGCAATGAGAGTTCCCAAGGAGAAGGAAAGAAGTTGAAACCTCACTGATATGGCACTTTAAAGATCTTACAACACACTGGAAGCAATTCGTTCAAGTTGAACCTACCATCATACATGAACATCTATTCCATAGTGAATGATGAAAACTTGAAATGATTTGAAATTCTAGCAGATGTGGATTTCGTACCTGATATACAAAATTAACTTGTATAGGATACAATATTGCAAATAAAGGTTCACACTTACAAGAAGTGGCAAAAAGAATACATACAGATTGGTTTAAAAGATGAAATTCTAAGTAAAGCCAAGTGGTATTAGTGGAGGAAGTGACAAAAATAAATATCATCATCTTCTTCAAAATTAATGCGTTAATTTAGGGCCAAAAACTTCACAAATGGGGAGGTTTGGCATTTATATATTCCATAAATATTTTCAAAGTAAAAAAACATTGTTGGACCTACCATGAGATGACAGAATAAACCATTAACTGAATGATAAATTATGAATCTATGTTATGTCAAAATACATTATTAATCCCATGAAAAACAATGTGATATTCATTATCACTGGGAAGAAGAAGGCTAAATTTTCTATGTTTTTGACCTTTTCCAGTTTTACATCACTGTAATCCAGCCAAACAATCTTTTCCAAATTGCAATTTTGGATTATAATGAAATTTTAGTTTAATGCAGAATTGGATTCTCGAATACCCCTAGTGCAGCCAGATTGTGCAATGTTAGATCTGATATCTGCAATTCCATCAATCCAAAATGATTCTTGCCAGATTTCAGCCAAAAATCTGAGTTTCCCTTCCTGTTATTTTGAACAGCCTGAAAAAGTCAATCTCTAGCGTGTTTAGACTACGGCTTACCAGGAACAACTGAATCTAATCAATTAGCCAACAAATTGGACAACAGGAAAATGAGACAATTGTTGGAAAGGAATAAAGAAGTTTGCAAACGAAAACAAGAGAGGAAAAACATAAATGAGACATGTTTTCTGTTTTGCTCAGAAAAATATACATTAGACATTTTCCTTAAGACAAAAGGGGAAAAATAATTGTGCTTTGAGATAAAAAGGGATTTCACGTATTTATATTCTGTAAGAACAAGACACAAGACAAAGTAGCAAACTTAACATACAGTCACTTTGTGTTTTGAAAATTATTGCATCATTAATATACTCTAAATTTCTCCTTCCTCGAGAAGTTTTCTTCACTTCAAAGTTCACGTGTATAATCATTGGTGTTTATGCATTTGTTGTTATTATGGTATTGCTTGTATTGGGTTTTCTAACACAAGTTTATAATTACCCTGAAAACACACCTAGAAAGTACAAAATATTTAAATCAATAACAAAGGATACCAATTAATCATTTGAACACAATTGATTGTGTAAGATTCAGTTTGAAGAATTAAGAGTTGTATTAGAACTCGAATTTTTGGAACATGTAAGGAGCAATTGGACCATCATAATCAGAAACATAATAAAGTCCGAATAAAATAGCTTGCTACCAACTTGTAATATTTGTGAATAACGAAGAATCCAAAATAAATATAACTCATACTAATCATAAAGGTATGATATAGAGCTTCTTTGTAATGAAGAAATGACAATGATTTTGATTAAGATAAATGATTTGAGAGAAAATTTAGAGAAGCCCACCCAACATTAGGAAAGTACATATTATCATAAGCCTAAAAGGTTGCAAGATTCCAACACCACCAGACCTGACCCCTGCAATGAACCCAAGCGACAACAGAAACAAGAGCTCAATTTAAATGGTGGTTACATCATGTTGGGAAACGTTGTTATGAACAATTTCTTGAGGCTTTAAAATAAAGAGATTGAGAACAATAACTAGTGGTTTGCAGAAACTAGTTCCAGTCCCGTCTCTCTTCCTAGAGATCATCATAACATTAATGTCAGCCTTTGGCAGAAACACCTTATGAAGCAAAAGAAACACCAGGAAGAAGAAATGTGCAAGCGACCTCGTATTGAACAGTCGCAGTATGGAGTCGGTTGAGGATGGAGTCAACCAAGGAACTGAAGAAAATCACTCCATCCTCTGCAATGCAAAATTCTCTTAAATAAAATCCATAAAATGTTATACTCCGTGGCTACTGCATGGAAAGCCCCCATGAGGCATCAAATTTTACTTCATAATGCAGGAAATAGAAAATGCAAACACAGTTGTTTAAATTTCGCGTAGCAGATATCGAATCTTAGGAACAACCCATAAATATTTGAACTCCATTCTTGAACCTTAACCTTATTTCAAACCAAGGTCTAAATCCAAAACAAGTCACAACTGTGAAGGCATTCGTAACATAAAACCTTCTTTCCACACCCTAGAAGCCTATTCTGCACCCCACTAGATCTCAGGCTCGAATCCCTCAACCACACCCCGGGTTTGGCCACATTCAACTACCTCAAATCCACCATGAAAACCGACCCAGACCGAACATCCACCTTAAAAAACCCACAAAACTCCTCCCTAGAAATTACATTTGCAAAGCAATCAAATTGCAATTCCCATTGCTTAACAGAAGGTCCCGAGCTCGATTCCCAGTTTTCCCATACCGTATTCTTAGAACGAATGTCCCAGAGCTTTATCTGACCCTGCCTCGCTCTTCTAGAATAAAACATTAGGTATTATCACGCATTAACCATCGTAGTTTGAGTTGGTGAAGGAGAAGTGGGTTGGCGAAGGCGAATAATGCACTTAGCACTTGTTGATTGATTGGAAAAACACACATACGTGGCAATTAGTGACTCGTTGTGGACAAAGAAGCCTCCCCCTATAGAACACCTTCGGCGTAATAATAAATAATCAAAATTAGACTTATCACATTGATTAAAAAAACACATAAAATAGAAAACATGAAATGAAAATTCAAAATTGTATCAAGGAAAAAAGAATAAACATGAAATGAAAATTCAAAATGGAATTCGAAAAAATTTTCAAAAAGGTGGAGCGCGTCCACTAAAGCAGGCTTTTTTCATGTTGGGAAATGTGCAGTAACGGTGTGGACTGTTGACAGCTATCAAAAAACATAGTGGGTGGGAATCGTGGTAATGGTGGGACTGTTGACAGCTATCAAAAAGCACAGTGGAATTCGTGCATCAACGGTCGAGCAGCTCGTAGTAAATGGTGTTACCCTGTTAAGAATGCGATAGAGGGGACTGGGACAAATCTATAAATGGATTTGATATCCTATGTCATTGTTGTTTTTGAGATCGTGGGTGAGGCAGAGGAGGAAGGATTATTCGTTGGCTTGGAAGGGAGATAGAGAAATGGAAGGGAGATAGAGAAAAGGATTAGGGTTTAATGTTGGAGAGGAGAAGGGAGACTCTGGCAAAGCAAGCATGTGATTGTGGCAGAGTAGAAGCATGAGATTTGTGGCAGGTTTTAATATTTGAGAGAAGGGAGAAGGCAAAGTAGAAGCATGAGATTTGAGAGAAGGCAGACGGTGGGTTGGAAGGGAGAAGAGGGCAGCAGAGAAAGCAAAAGAGAGCAGAGCAGAGCAGAAGAGATACACGACAAAACATTTGTTGATATTTGTTATGGTTTTGTAGATTGACGACAAAACATTATCATGCATTTCTTTGCTTTCTGTTTGGTCTGGTTTTTAATTGTCCGTGTATTATTTTTCAATTTTTTCTTTTTCTTTGGTTTGATTATTTTTCCCTTTTCTTTTAGTTTGGATTTTCTCCTTTTGTTTCGTTTGTTGGAGTCAATCAGGAAGGCGATGTGTGCAGAGGCCAGAAGAGATGTCGGTGGGTTAATCAATCTGAGGAAGAGGAGTAGGTATATTGTATGGTCGAATTATAATTGTACTTATTTGTAATTTATTATTTACTGGTTCTGTTTTAATAATGAATGCAGATAGAGAGAAAAACGCTCAAGTCACATTGCTGAAGGCAGTGCGGATGGAGAGAGACGTAGATGCAGAGAAATTTCACCGGGTGAGTGATTACATTCTTCCATCGTTGAAATATTCTTATCCTTATTCTCCATTTGGGTTATTTGGGTTGGAATATACAGTCGGGTTAGCATATACATACATCATTCTTAACTACCAGATCAACTCCCAGATCTTTCCATCTCAAACCCAGTTCCGAGCATAAAAATCCTAATAATTTAATTGTTAAAATGGGTGTA
The DNA here is from genome assembly GCA_009831015.1 of Picea engelmannii. Lineage (NCBI taxonomy): Eukaryota > Viridiplantae > Streptophyta > Pinopsida > Pinales > Pinaceae > Picea > Picea engelmannii. The sequence goes on from ML790537.1 coordinate 270,282, forward strand.
TATTTGGGGTTTTATTTTTCTTTCTGTTATTTCTCATTTCAGTTCTAGTACTCAATAATTTATTTATTAAAATGGGTGTATAATTAGGTTTTTATTTTTCTTTCCGTTATTTCTCATTTCAGTTCTAGTACTCAACCTTGAACCCAAAAAGTACATTGATGTCTATTGCTTTGTGAGTACCCCAACATTGTGTGGATACTTAACCTCCAACAATCGTGTAATTTCATTTCATGACTGTGTTAACCTCTATTTACTTAATCTCCAAGAAAAAATATTATGTGGTACTGTGCCAATCCTGAGAAGAGCCACTGTAAACTGTACTAACTTTCCAGCTTTCTAGTCAAACCTCTATGGGGCCATGCCTTGTTAATTAGTTACTGTGTTGTACCAGCTTTCCAGTTAAACCTCTATGCGGCCAGGGCTTGTTAATTAGTTACTGTATTATTCAAAGGAAAATTTTGGGTTATTATTATTATTATTTTTTTATTATGTGAAGGAAAATTTTGTGTTATTTATTATCATTATTATTTTCTTAGTTTTCAAAGATGCTTTCTTAACTCCAGAAATATTATAATTCATCAAATGCATTAAACACCACAAGGAGTGGGCAGCTTGTGCCAGCCCATTTGAAATGTTAATCTGCAGTGGGGTGCTTACTATGGGTAAATTATTATTGTAATTTTGAAATGGGCAGCTTGTGCAACCCATTTGAAATGTTAATTTGCAGTGGGTTGCTTACTCTGGGTTAGTTATTATAATTTTATTATTATTATTGTAATTTCGAAAGGATGTTTTTTAACTCCAAAATACAATTCACCCAAATATGTTAGGCATCCATTAGAAACTTCAATCTGAATAAACTATGTTCAACTAGTTGAATGGTAAGTGGGGGGCGGGGCATTAATAGAAAAAGCTTAATAAGCTTTTTCTATTAATGCCCCCCCATTAGAAACTTCAATCTGAATAAACTATGTTCAACTAGTTGAATGGTAAGTGGGGTTCTTCCAACAATGGTCGGTCACTTCTACCGTATAGAAACATTTTACATGTTTTTTGTGGCTAAGTATGGTAAATTCAAGATGCAAAACAATTTAGAATAACAATTTAAAAAGTTTTTGAAATAGCCCCAACAATTTAAAAATCTTTTGAAATAGCCCCACTTTTAGAGTGCATGCAGCTTATTCTCATTTTGTTATGTCTAATACATGTCTAATACAGTCATTTTGTTATCTCTAATAGAGACACTCGGGAGATACACATTTTTGAAATAACCCCATTTTTAGAGTGTACACAGCTTATTTTCATTTTGTTTTTACAAGTACAGACCAACACTCAGGAGATACACTTGATTTGTATGGCTAGAGATGATTTCAACATGCAAAATTACCCCAACAACAAATTCAATAACTTTTGTTTGAAATAGCCCTATCTTCACAGCGCAGGCATGTTAAATCCCATTCTTCTAATCAATCATGTTGTTGGCACACCAACAAATTCAGCTTTTGAAATAGCCCTATCTTTACAGCGCAGGCAGATATATCCCATTTTTCTAATCAATTATGTTGTTGGCATCACTGCTTCCCAAGTTTTTATTTTTTTGCTGCCTTTGCTGCTGATAAATCATGTTGTTGGCACCACTGCCTCCCAAGTTTTTTATTTTTTTGCCGCTTTGCAGCTGATACAAGAGATGTTCCAGACCATCAGGATAGATTGACTTCCATGTCAGCTGTAAGAGGAATTACACAGGGAAATCTAGTTTAGCTTTTTACACTGGGAAATCTAGTTTAGCTTTTTACCAATATTAGGTGTATCTAATATCAAGGGCTTTGTACTTTCTTACTCTCCATAGACTTATGCTTTCGGCATAGCGGTAACCTCTCAATCACCGAATTGTGCCTCTGGGGAAATTGAATATTGGTGGGTGGCATGGCAATGCATCCAATGCATCCACTGTTGAAACACAACCCTATTCACATATTGTCATCCTACTGTTGAACCACAACCCTATTCACATATTGTCATCCTACTGTTGAACCACAACCATAATTTGTTTATTTTTAAATTGTTTTTTGCTGGTAAAATTAGAAGGTTCTATATTAAAAATGATATAGATACAACCTCAAAACTAATTGAGTTTACACACATAGATATAAAAATATATCAAAATGGGAACCAGGCAGTACTTTCACCTGATCCCAACCGCTATGGGTCCCAATGGGAAAATTAAATATTGGTGTGTGGCATGACAACAAAGAAATTGATATTGGTGTATTGGTCCCATTGGGGAAATTAAATATTGGTGTGTGGCATGACAAATAAATTAATATTGATGTGTGACATGACAATGGGAAATTAAATATTGGTGTGGCATGACAATGCATCTTGATAAACCACAACCCTATTTAGATATTTTGTTTATTTTTGAATTTCTTTTGCTTAGAAGGTCCTATATTAACAATGATATATATACAACCTAAAAACTAGGTCCTATATTAACAATTATTAACAATGATATATATACAACCTAAAAACTAGTCGGGTTACTCATAGATAAGATATATATACAACCTAAAAACTAGGTCCTATATTAACAATTATTAACAATTATTAACAATGATATATATACAACCTAAAAACTAGTCGGGTTACTCATAGATATCAATATGTGAACCAGGCATAGCATAATTGCTAAATTTGAACCCTTGTTTATGCCATAGTCAAAGACTGCAATTGAAAATTTATTTTGCTTCTAAAATTAGAAGGTTCTATATTAACAATTAGTTACAACCTAAAACAATTGATAACCCATAGTTATCAAAATGTGAAAAAATATAAAATATTACTAAATTTGAATAATTGTTTATGCTGAGTCTCTCTCAATTGATAACGGTTATCAAAATGGGAAAAAATATAAAATATTGAATAATTGTTTATGCTGAGTCTCTCTTTGAGGTTAAACTACAATTGAAAATAGCACCTGATAGTGAAATGCCATCTTATCACTTAGTCTACTAAGTCTCTCTTTGAGGTCAAACTACAATTGAAAATAGTACTAAGTCTCTCTTTGAGGTCAAACTACAATTGAAAATAGAGGTCAAACTACAATTGAAAATAGCACTTGATAGTGAAATGCCATCTTATCACTTAGTCTACATAATTATCAAAATGTGAAAAAATATAAAATATTGAACAATTGTTTATGCTGAGTCTCTCTCTGAGGTCAAACTACAATTGAAAATAGCACCTGATAGTGAAATGTCATCTTATCACTTAGTTTACAAATGTCTTTTGTACTCACTGCTAGTACTATGATTTATGTTATGTTTGACAGTGAAATGCCATCTTATCACTTAGTCTACAACTGTTTTTTGTACTCACTGCTAGTACTATGATTTCTGTTATGTTTGATTTCTATTATGTTTGATAGAGAGTCTACAACGTTCTTTGGCTCACTGTTATATGATTTATGTTATGTTTGACAGTGAAATGCCATCTTATCACTTAGTCTACAACTGTCTTTTGTACTCACTGCTAGTACTATGATTTCTGTTATGTTTGATTTCTATTATGTTTGATAGAGAGTCTACAACGTTCTTTGGCTCACTGTTATATTGTGATTTCTTTTATTTGTAAGTTTATTGTTTTTATATTATTTTGGAA
>ML790537.1:285010-296671 GCA_009831015.1 Picea engelmannii
AAAAACGATAACGGGATCTAACAAGCTCTGTCGAAAGAATCTAGGGCTTGGTTCTAGGGTAACAGGTTTCAACAACGAGAAGAATGGTAAATAGAGGGGGAGGGAGTGAGACTCCCTTCTACAAGCAAGTTGTGGTGGATAGAGGGAAAAGCCCATGCAGCGTTGGGTTTAAAGACCCACTGACAGGGACCTCGAGGTCGGGGCCAGAGCAACATAATGAGGACAACCAGGGAAAAAAAAAAACAAGTGGGAGAGGAGATCAAAGAAGCCCGAAGCAGTACGATAGAGCCAAAAAACCCAAGTGGGGGAGGAGGGAACGACCCATGCAAACCAAAAACATCAATAATCCCAAAGGTGAGTCTAGAAGATCCACAGACTCAACTCTTCAGAGACCAGAGGAAGATGCACACCTTGATTTGCAAGTTTATGGGTTTGTGGCCCACAAAAAAGACCCTGCATAGCTGGATAAAGTATTAATGGAAGCTGAGCGGAGAAGTAGATATTCACCTTGGATCTAAAGGCTTTTTTACAACAATCTTCATGAATTTAGAAGACATAGATAAGGTTTTTGAGGGGGACCTTATTTTCATGCATCAATAGGATTGTACATGCGACCTTGGAAGGAAAACTTCTCCCCAGAAAAGGAGACTTTTAAATGCGTCCCAGTCTGGCTCCGACTACACTCCCTCCCACTGGATTACTGGTTGTTGTCCACCTTCGAAGCTATAGGAAATAAGTTGGGGAAATATCTTAAGACGTCTGATGCAACATTAAAAGGAAAGTATACATCCTATGCGAGAATGTGTATGGAGATGGATGTCTCGAGGGCACTATCGGAGGTTAGGGATAAGGAATGGATCCAAAGCATAGACTATGAACAGATCCCGTTTAGATGCATAAGGTGTCATGAACACGGGATCCTACAAAGAGAATGCTTGCCAAACAAAAAAATAGAGCAGGAAATACAAAGGCAAAGGAAATAGAAGACAAGGCAACCCCCCCACAACGAGCAACCTGGAATCGAGGAATAGCTTCGAAGGACTGGGAAACCCAAAAAAGGGGGGAGAGGAGGAACAAAAAAGGTGAAAGGAAAGGGAGACAAACAAACAGGAAGAAATAAGACTTCAAAGAATCAAAACGCTCAAGGAAATCACAGGCACAGTAAGGGATCAACTGAAGAAGGAGACAGAGACACAAATACACCAATGCATAAGGAAGATGGAGATTCTGAAATGACACCGAGCGAGGTTGGAATAGAAGACCCAGACCTAAGAAATATCATGGAAAGGGAAGGGATAGACCTCCCAAATATACTGGAACAATGGAAAAAGAAAGGAGTCGACAATATACCTACGGAACAGTTGGATCGCATCCAATACCTATTCCTTTTTAGGGAGGAAGAAAAAACCATAGCAACTAAACACATGCATGGAGAATTAAAAAACCTGGGCATCAAGACAGGAGACAGTCAGCTACAACACTCACCAAAGCAGGCAAGACAGAAGAAAGGGAGAAAATCAAACAACGTAGCCCTACAGGAATTAGGAGCGCTTATGATAAACTCAAGTAAGATAAAAAAGATTTTTCCTAACTCCCCCCACATGTTTAAAATAAAGGTTATAACTTGGAACATAATTGGCTTGAACAACCCTAGAAAACAAAGAATCCTAAAAAATAGGCTGAAGATGGAACAACCAGATATTTTCTTCTTTCAAGAGACCAAATGCAATACAGACAGAATGGCAATAATAAGTAAGAGGTACTGGAATAGGTACAATTTTCTGACTATAGATAGTCAAAACATTGTTGGAGGTATTCTCACCCTGTGGAATCCACAAACGATGAATCTACTCTCAGTAGAAGCCACAAGGCACTCTATATGTATAAAGATGCAAGTGATAGAGAATACAAAGGAGGTAATATGCACCAATGTATATGGACCCTAGATGCTGGAATATAAAAGAAGAATGCTCCTAGACTTAGAAAACCTAAGGGAGCGGAATAGTAACCTTCATTGGATTCTAGTAGGAGACTTCAACATTATAACCACCTTAGCTGAGAAAAAAGGCGGAAATAGAATATTGGACAGAGATGCTGAGGAGTTCACAACTTTCATTGAAAGAACAAAACTAGTGGACATTAGGACTAGTAATGGACAGTTTACCTGTAACAACAAAATAAATCTACACGACTAGGTGGCTACGAGGCTAGCTAGGTTTCTAGTTTCGGAATCAATAATATTGCAAGGTTTAGCTATGGAAGGAAACATCCTCGCCTGGGGGGGGCTCGGACCACTGAAAGCCCTGAACGCCACAGTGATCACTCGGATACCAAAAGAAAATGTAGCTAGAACTCCTGATCACCATAGACCGATAGCCCTGTCTAATGTGGTGTATAAGATCATTTTGAAAGTAATAGTTAATATATTGAAACCCTTACTCCCCACTTTGATCTCAAAGGAACAGTCGAGATTTATGGAGCGGAGGCAGATACTGGATAACATCATACAAGCCCATGAAATAATACACACCCTGAAAAATAAAAAGAAAGCGGGAATGATAATACAGTTGGATTTGGCCAAAGCATATGACAAAATAAGTTGGCACTATATGGAGAAAACGATGGAAGCCTTTGGGTTTGACCAGCACTAGATTAAATGTGTTATCAACTTAGTGTCTACAACTAGTTTCTTTCTACTAGTAAATGGAGCACCAACCAAACCGTTCTACCCCTCTAGGGGTATAAGACAGGGGGCCCTTTGTCCCCTTTCCTGTTTATTTTTATGATGGAAGGGCTAAGCAGAATCATAAAGACTGCAATGGCCGAAGGAGAAATCAAAGGCCTAAAACCGTTTGAAGACTGCCCAACCTCAACACCAATAATTTGTAGACGCTACCATGCTCCACGAAATTCCCACAGTCAAGGAAGCAATGGCGTACAATTTTTTTTAGCAGAGTTTGGAGAAGCCTCCGGGGATGAAATAAACCACTCTAAATATATGATCTACTTTTTCAATATAAATCTTGCAGTCCAAAGGAACCTGACCAACATTTTGGGGTTTGAGAGGAAAACACTCCCAACGAAGTATTTGGGGGTGCCCCTGACGGACAAGGCTTGTAGGAATACAACGTGGGAAGGGATCATCAACAAGCTGCAAGAGAGGGTTAAAAATTGGACATACATGACTCTTAACCTAGCAAGCCGGTTAATCCTAACAAAAACAATCTTACAAGCAATCCCTGCCTATCTTATGTCGGTTTTTCCCGCCCCAAAAGGCATCTTACAAAAAATCAGAGCAATCTAGAGAAACTTCCTTTGGAGAGGAGTTGAGGATAAAAATAAATGGGCTTTGGTGTCTTGGGACAAATCGTGCCGAACAAATAACAAAGGGGGCCTCGGGATACAAGACCCTCAAGTAACAAACGATGCCTAAGGGGACAAATTGTGGTGGAGATGGGTAAAAGACAACTCGGTGCCATGGGCTAAACTGTGGAAAGAAAAATATGCCCTAGGTGTCAACCCCCAGGAGATGATCAAGTTCGCATGCACATGGGAAGGTTCAGCCATCTGGAATCTACACTGGAGAAATAAAAATTGGATACAAGGTCACAGTTTTTGAGAAATTAGGAATGGGAGAACAACGAGATTTTGGGAAGATGCTTGCAACAGGAACCTAGAATGGAAAACCAGGATAGAGAGTTGATTAAGCAAGATATAATTGGGTAAGGGAAAACAAAAGTCTTTCAATACAGGAAACAAAGGGAGGAGAACGCCAGATGGAGAATTTGGGACAACATACAACCCGAAAACAGAGCTCAGGAAGCCACGATGGTAAAAGAGATTGAGGATAAATTGGTAAAGAGGAAAATTTGGTTCTCAGATGAGAAGGATCAATTAAGACGGGGAAGGGAAAATGGAGGGGAATTCAATCTAAAATAAGCCCGACATTATATAGCAGGGCAGGACCAAGAAAATCCAGAACCTCACTGGGAGAGGCTCTGGAATTACCCTAAATGGACCAAGATTAAAATGTTTAAATGGTTGATTCTTCACAAGAAGATCATGACTTGGGAGAACCTAAAAAAAAGAGGATTCAATGAACCCTCAAGATGTCATCTGTGTGAAATCTAGGAAGAAACGACTGATCACCTCCTGGATGAGTGTAACTATACAGTCGAGATATGGGATTGGGTGGCTATAATTTACCGTAAAACAAATAGGGTAAAGGGTGATATCAGAGCCACAATAAAGAACTAGAAGGAGAGGTATAACAATAACGAGGTGGTTAATATGTGTTGGGGGATAACGTCGGGGATGCTTATATGGGTTATTTGGAATGAAAGAAATAGGAGAATTTTTAGGAATGAAAGCCAATCGACCTCCAGGATAAAGGATAATATTATAAACCAAATAAGAGAGACATTGCAAAGCATTAACATTAATAGTTCCAAAAACCCGACCTCAGGCCAAGATCTACGAATTCTGGAAATGTTTCAATTGAAAGAATGGAGCCTTAACATACCTGTGCCCCATGCTCCACAGATACAGGTAGGAGTCAATTCCTGGGTTCCTCCTTCGACAAGTTTCATCAAGATGAATTTCGACGAGGCGTCGAAGGGAAATCCTAGATTGTCAGGAGCTAGCGGGGTAATAAGAGATAGTGGAGGGATCATCATCCACTTGTATGCTAGGAGCATAGGCAACTCTACAAAGAATGTGATGGAGTTTGCAGCTCTAGAACTAGGCCTGGAAATTCTACCTAGAGAGGGCTTGGCGAATGTTATAGTGGAGGGAGATTCAACACTGGTCATCAACACAGCGAAAACATTTCAGTATGGAACCAAGGTCGGAAAGGTGTTAAGGCATTGGTGTCTAGTGCACTCCCTTCAAAGAATCAGGAATCATCTGCAAACCTTGAACACGATAGAGTTTAGATGGATTCGAAGGTCTCTTAATGTGCTGGCGGACAGACTAACCAATGAAGGAGTGATCAGTGAGGGATATATGTTGGATGAGGTATGGTCCAAAATCCCAAGGAGTCAACTCAAATCGGGCTACATCCACTTGGCGGAACGAGATCATGGTGGAAAATTTAGGGACGATGGTCGCATCGGGGAGGACGCGGGGCTCATCGACCCGGCGTGGGACCCTGGAGGCATATGATGTTCACAATGCTTGGCCCCCAACGATCATGTGGGAACAATATAGGAAGCAAGTGGGTAGACTGATGGAAGTAAAAACCAACAGAAAGGATAGAGAAGATAGTGCCAGAGAGATTTCAAGTAGCAAGCCAACCATTCATGACAAGATAGGCGGTTTGGAGATGGTGGTAATAAAGGAAGGGTCATTGACCCCCAGGGAAAGTACAAGATCCATAGTGTCCGGATACATAGATAACAAGGATAGAAGAAAGGGTTGGGGAAGCGATCGTAGAATAATGGCCCGAAATGCCTTACCCAATAATAAGAATGGTTGAGCTCCCCACCTCTGGATAGAATTAGTAGGAGGTACAAGTAATCATAAGAGAGAATGTTATAAGAAGAACCACAGACAGAGCTACAACCACAAAGGTTTAGCTAGCGGTGAAGGGTATAGTCTCAATCTCAGGTCGATTAAGGGAAGACGTAGAGTGAGGTACCCGAAGAAAGGTTATAGTAGAGGGTCGAGTGGGAATAGTGGCATGGTGCGTATGAAACATACCTTGAGGAAGAGAAGTCCCCAGGGTAAGGAGATCCTAGAAAGCTCGAGGCGATTGACTAGAATCGAGCAGGCTGCAAGAGATGCAACAAACACGTTCCAGACGATTGTCTCGCAGAAAGGGAAGGAAGCAATGAATAAGTGGGAGGAGGAGCAGAGTGGAAAGGAGTGGGCGGGGATCGCCCATGAAATAGATTGGATAAGGGATTTGGGGGCCACCCACCCCCGGGGAGACGACATGGGTCACCAAAATGATGATAGGTAAGGTAAAGACTAATCGAGAGGAGGTGCGCAAGGATGACCACCAAGAGATTAAACCCATGCAAGAATAAATTCATTGTCGAATAAGCGGGTTAGAAACCATCGTTAAGTTGTTAGTAGAAGTAGAGAAGAACCAACAAAGTAAACAAGAGAGGCTCATATCACAGTTCCATATGTTCCTGAGATACATCCATCTTCTGGACATAACACCCACAGATGGCCAAGGAGGATCGAATCAGATCTGAAGGACCAGGACAGTCTCCCTAAAGGAGGAAAACAAAGGCCAAGCTGGTGGGGTGATAGACCACTCCCAAGTGCTCTAGCGCTTTTTAGTTTTATGTATGTGTTTCTTTTTGTTTGTACTGGAGGTTATGCCCATGATGTAGTTGGGTGCGTAGTAGGTAGTTGCAGTCTTTGGTGTTCTCATCCAAAGGTTAGGCAAATATGCCCAAGACTGAGTTGATCAGCTAGTTAGCTCTCTCTCTATTTTTTGTGGATAAGTCTCTCAAACTTTAAAAGGGAGGATTGGTTTGGTTTCCATTTTTGGCAAACTAGTAACCTATAGGCATGTGATCAAGAACAAACAGTAAGGTGCATACTTGGTCTGGTTTCCTTTTGGCAGACCAGGGTCACCATTTTGTATTATATTTACTAAAGTATTAAAGTTTTCTATTATGATTTACAAAAGAAAAATATGGTGTTTTTTTAATATGTAAAAGTTAAGCTTACACTAACAATTTTTAATAAGAATTTAATAACCTAACAAGTCTAGTGGTAATTTAAATATGGAATATTGAAATAATATAACAATTTCAAATTTCCCCCGGATGGGGTGACACATGGTGCGCACATGTCAACAATTGTGGTGGATAGGAGGGTAGTTAAGGCCCTCACCACCACCCTCCTCCCCTATCCAATTGATATGCCTAGCATTCACTTCCGCCAAGGTTCAATGCCTTGGTTATTAATGGATACTCAATTTTGGCTCCTTGGTACAACTACGAAGCAACAAATGCCCATTAATCAAGTACTCATGGAAACCAGAGCCATCAACTCCCATGTCCTCATGCTGATTTCGTCTTGCGGGGGGTATTATTTCTGGCATTTGGCTTTAGTTCACTGTCTCATTCTTCCTTCTATGCTCAGCACTTGCAATGCCTTGGCATTTCATCCTTCGTTTCTCTCTCGCACCTCTATACACCCCACTTCCTTTTTCATCCTCCCTGCGCTTTGACTAACCATGCCTCGTGAGAGAGGTAAGCCCTGTCACAGGCCAACCTATTAAAGCCAGTTTGATAGGCATAAACACCAGAGACTAGCCTCTCTCTCTCTATCTCTCTCCCCTTCCAAGTGGTAGCTTAGATTGCTCACCCTACTCTGATCATAACTGGTATGAGGCGGCTCAACCATAGCTTCGTCCATCTAACACAGAGAGGATCCATGGAGGCTATCTGGTGGAAGAAGATATTCCTCCCAAATGAGAGGAAATTCGGCCAAATTTACCGAAGACCACCTTGGAACAATAACCAGTCACAGGTACCATCACCCCTTTGATTTTTCTGGAGCCAACCGAGACAGGATGCTTGGTTGAAGAGGAAGTCCCTCACCAGATGGAGGATCCTGGTAAGAATTATGTCATTGCTAAGGATGAGTACCCTGAAATAAATTGGGACGAATGCTGGAATGAAGATGATGCATGGGAGCATGCTCACTTGGCTCCTAGCTATTGCAGGCTCATGGAATACCACTTGGTATTGATCTTCAATATGCGCAAGGATTTGGCAGAGCAACTGCATAATCAACATACCCTCAACAAGCGCTTGGACGTCCCATGCGACTCCCTGTCAAGCAAGCCTGTGAAAAGTTGGTGCCCGACTTAGTAAGCCCCGATGCGGGCCAACCTATTACAACTAGTTCGACAGGCACAAATGACCGAGACCAGCCTCTCTCTCTCCCCTTCCAAGTGGTAGCTCGGACCGCTCACCCTACTCTGATCAGAACTGGTATGAGGCGGCTCAACCAAAGCTTCATCAATCTAACACAGAGCATCTCCATGGAGGTTGTCAGTGCCTGACTTGCTGTGAGCCATTTGCCTTCAAAGTTCGTCAGGATGGATGCCCGGGTTCGCCTCATGTCTAGTTCCCTTACTGTTTTTTCCTCTAGTTTTAGTGATAAGTCTTTTGTGAAATTCAAACTCTGGTTTTGGTTCATTAGTTGGTCGGGGCACTCAGTTGACTGCCTTCTCTGGTTTCCATTCTTGTGGCAGAACAAGTATAGTGGGTAAGTCTTTCATGTACAATGGTAGTATATCCCTAGCTAACAATGTATCCACCACCGGGTTGAGACCACGTTGCAAATCCAAGTGGAGATGTGATTTTAAAATTTGATAATAATATTAATTGGGATAATTGAAATTTATATTGAGATGCTGATAAAGTATAGTGGGTAACTCTTTCATATACAATGGTAGTAGATCCCTAGCTAGTAGCATATCCACCATCGGTTGAGACCAAGTTGCATATCCAGGTGGAGCTTTGATTTTAAAATTTGATAATAATATTAATTGGAATAATTGAAATTTATATTGAGATGTTGATAAAGTATAATGGGTAACTCTTTCATATACAATGTGATGATTTTAAAATTTCATGTTAATATTAAATTTAATAATTGAAATTATTATAGTGATGATAATATGGATTATGGTAATGTGATGATTTGAAAATTAAATTTATGGCTTAAATATGATGATTTAAAAAGTTTATAGGATAGTAATAATAATATGATGTGATGATTTGAAAATTTCACGATAATTTTTTTTTAAGTATATATATAAAAAACCTTTCAAAGCCAAAAATTATAGTATCACCAAGTTTGTCCAAGGACTGTAATTACTAAATTGGCCCAGAGGAAAACCAATTTAGCTAGTGCCTTCTAAACCAAAGACGACCCAAGATTCATACATCAATTTTAAACATCTAGAACAAAATCGCCCCGTGGGGAAACCGATTCGTACGAGCTTCTAGAACTTCTAGGACTGACTTATGACAGACAAAAATAGAATTGTCCAAAAGTACATTTGTCAAAATATAAACAAAACTAAAAACATGCCATGCAGTCTGACACCTATGTAGATGTCGTGGCTCAAGCAGCTAACGTGTTGCATGCCACCTTGTCCAATGTAGGTGCCTATAGAGCCGAAGTCAAGCCTATTGTTGCATTTTCCACGAAGGAATCTATAGTGTTGCCAAAGCCTTCCAAGATTTCCTCATCCTAGAATTCATGGGGCAACGAATATAGCCTTATCCAAACTAGGGCCACCGTGAAATCTTCTTTTTCAGTGTTGAAACATTCGGTCCAGGCTCTGAAGTGTAGTCCTACAGAGTTAAAGAAGTACGGGTTGCCTTTGAAGACTTTTTCACACTCCTCCAGGTTGGAGAATATGGCTATGAAGAACCCTTTGGATCCTAATTTGCGGTTTATCTGTCCTTTCAACTTCTAGGTTGTTTTGATCCACCAGTTGAGGGCCTTTTCCGTTGGCCAAATACCCATAAACTTGCCTATGTAAGCATGATCTTGCATATGTTGGATGAAGCATTCTATGCGGTCAGTTTTTACCTCATAAGAAGAGTTTTCAGAGGCTTTTGGCAGGAATCCATAGGTGGCGAAGGGAGAGGTGGATTTGTTCTAAGGAGGGGGTTGTGAATCAGTCGAGCAGGAAGGATTGGGCTACGTGTTCATGCCTGGGGTGAAGTGTCCATCAGTGGGTTGTGAAAGATCTGACGGAGTAGAGTGGTTGGTGCAGTGGCCATTGCGTCGACCCACAAGGATCTGACTATAGGAGGGAGCCGAAATCCCCCCTCCAGTCGAAGTCATGGAGGAGAAGGGAGAGGGGAGTACTAAGGTTTCCAATATAGAGGGGTTGCAGAGCTCTCTTTTTGTCTATTATGACAACTTTTTATTATTAATATAATAATAAAGATATAAAAATAACTTTATATAGCAATAGATTTTCCTTGTGCTTTTTTATATGACAAGTAAAGTAAATGCAAGTAAAATAATTTTAATTTTTTTTAATAGAATATTTTTTCCAATTAACATTGTGATGATCTATTAAAAACATTAAAAAAGTAAAAATATAAAAATAAGTTTATTAAAAACTTTAGTTTTTCCTTATTCTTTTTTTTTTAATAAAAAAGGTGTTTCCTGTTACTGTGTTGTTATAATACAAAAATACCACATGTTCCACCAAATTAGCGAAAACTAGAACAAGTGGCATACTGTGATACTTTTAGTCACAAGAGCTATCCTCCATCTGCCCTACCAAATGGAAACCAGAGAAGGGGGTGGATTTATACAAAAATGTTCTAGGAATCTAAGACAAACTAACAACTGAAAAAGAAAAGAAAATTGTAAATTTGCGTCGTCCGAGTACAAAGAGCTGGGAAGGAATTGTACAAGGTACCCATTGCAAAGAACCAAATATTAATCATTGGCACCTGGGGGTATGTCGTCCGGAGCTCCGATGAGAGGGTCGTCCCTGGGATGGAGCATGAAAGGCCTCACGCAGGTCAGGCTGCGTTGATTTGTCAGTGCATTCAAGAATGCATCATACATCATGTTGATCCATTGACTCATGAGGGTGTCTCGGTGGAGCTGGTCTGTCATTTGGCTCATAAGCTCAAAGATGAGCTCTAACTGCTCTAGGATGAAGAGAAGGTCATAATTCAAGGATTGCAGTGAGCGGTGGAGGCGCCAAGACTGGGTGGTCCTCCTGCGCGGTGCCGAAGTTCTCCACCTCTTCCCCAATTTTGTTGTTGGTGTCCTGGGTTGAGATATTTGAATCCAAGTGGAGGAATGCCCCTGGGAATTCCTCCTCAACTATGCAGATGGCTCCTTCCATGGAAGCTTGGGCACTTGTGCTCATTGTGTTGTGGTTGGGGAACTGCAAATCATCTTGAACTGTGAAGAGGAGGTATTCCGGAGGAACCTGGATAGGTTCCTCCGGAATCACCTCCTTGACATAAGCCATTGGTGGATTTCTTGGCCTCTCCAAGTGTTGTGTCTGGGCTATGGACATGGCTCTTTCTAACTGTTGCACCTGTCTCTGTCAGGCGACGTAACTGTACCAGGCTAGGTCACGCCTTGGATTTCCCCTCTCCCTCAGCATGGCTAGGCCAAGAGGGCTGAGAATTTGTTAAGTGATTGCGAGGAAAACCCACTGCTCGTTGGTCCTGTTCTCAAAGCAAGCAGGGAGGTGGAGCACGAAAGAGAAGTAGTGGCAACCCAAGCCGATCAAGAGAGATAACCCCTGGGATGACATGACCCCTGTACTCGCCCAACCTCTGTAATTAAAAGTTGGTGCCACCATGATCCTAACTCAAGGGAGTTGTCCTCTCATTCTCTGTAGACAGTAATGGTCGCCCTTCATTCAAGACTGAGGTGAAGGGCGATGGCTTGCCATATTTATGGCTTGAGTCCTGGGCAGGCTACGTGGACTCCCATAGCTATGTGGCACCCCATCCAGGACAATTTTTACTTATTCTTATTTATATCACAAGTAAATGATATTAAAAAGAATTACATTCAATTAAATTTATTATTACTTTTTAATAGAATAATTTTTCTGATCTATTAAAAACATTAATTTTTTTTTGGACAATATATGAATGTAACTTAAAAGTTTGTTTTTATATATATATA
>ML790537.1:316786-341757 GCA_009831015.1 Picea engelmannii
AGAATGACATGTGGCAGTACGGATGACACATGGCAAGTACAGTGCTGACATAACACTGTATGAATGGACACATGGCAAGTAACAAGTGGCAATACGATGTTGATGTGGAAGGTGATTGTGCAACATGTAGACCAATCAGAAGGCGAAATGTGGCACCTTCTGATTAACTAATATTGGCTAAGGAGCATAAAAAATCAGTTGCTTGGAAGGGAATCAAACATGTAACCTCTGACTTAATAGGCAAGTGACTTAACCAATAGACCACGTGCAAGACCTATTATGATTACATCGGAATATGCTATTTAAAGTTTGTTTGTTTAATAATACACCAAAAATGGAGGTCCACGGGGATTGAACTCGTGACCTCCACACATATATTCCAATTCCTTAACCATATGACTCTGACCGTTACACCAATTGTTACGAGGAAAATCTCTCTATGGCATGGGGTAAACCACAACAGACATAAATTACTGCAAAAATCAACTCTAATCTCAAGTATGCTATATAAACAAATATGATAACAAGACAAGATAAAGAGCCTATCTCATCCAGACATTTGATGAAGTCCACCGTTGAGCACTTGACTCAAAGAAATACACCTGCAACTTGTCCTCAACAACCAAGAAACAAAAGCATATGGTGATAATATATAAAGTTAGCACATTCAATAGCATAATCCATCAATATTCATAACAAATATGCCCATGGAATAATAATTCAAATATTTTCAAGACATTAATTGGACGAGAAAAGAGTATTTCTATTAAAATGTTATCAACATAAGTGAATGAATTACAAAGTTCTGTGTCGACACGGTTTGTAACCGGGAAACTAAGTCCCTTCCAGTTGGGCCTCCAGCAAAGGAAAGCTCATATAACAGAGACAATGAGGTTCTCAATCAAGTAGGGAAGAGCTTGGGGGCTGAACAATGTGTTCATACTTAAAAGGATAAAGGGATGCAGACTCGATATGAAGTGAATAATTTCTCCAGAGTAACTTTTCTCTCAAAGTTGAATTCTTCTCCTCTTTTTCATAGCTTGGATATGGCCCATTTATAACCTTCAAATGGAATTGAAGGGCCGAGTCGGAACGTTTCCAGTATATGGAAGGTCTAGGATCATGGATCTTGTGACGTGACATGGAAACCCAACACCATTTTTTTATTTTGGGCACAAAACCCGATGTACGTGGGTTGTAATGGTGCAACCTACATATATGCATGTTGTATAATAGTTAGGGAAAGAATATGTGGAAAAATATTATTTTTAGCTTTGGGAAATGCAAAAAGGGACTTCAAGTTTGCATAGGGAAATGGAAAAAGGCCTTCTGGGCAAATTTGCATGGGGTGAGGAAAATCTTGCTATAACAGATGCCCCCTAATGTGTGAGGTCATAGGAGTATCTGCGACGGTTGAAATACATTATAATACCCAAAAGTGGAGTAATGGAGATCCCACTAGATGAACTAGTTACTCATGAGAATATTACAATCTATACTAAATTTGCACACATGACTGACAATTTGAATTACACTGTAGATCCATGAGAAAATATACCAAACTATTGTTCATGGCCATGAATAGGAAATAAAAAGGTGGCTACATGCCAAAGGTTGTCATATTCATGAACAAGGCCAAGTAAAACTAGTCTCAAAATCAATCTAAAGATATATGTATACAATGGAGTACAATCTGATCTCCCATGATCACTGAAGTCACATAGGTACTAGTCCAATGAAAGATATCAACAGCTCAGGAAAACTATGACTATGAACTGATGTCTTCAAGTATTCTACATGATCCGCCAAAGGTGCAAGTCTACATCGTGTGAATAAAGGATTTGAGGTTGAACACAATGAGACTTCGCTTGATTACCGGTAATTAAGGTATACCATTAACAAATGCAAGACAACCTATTGATAATGAAATTAGGTATCAAGGCACCAAGTACATTCTTACAAGTGTGAATAAAGGTTTTGAGGTCGAACACTTGAAGAATCCATTGATCAAGAGACAGTGATGTATTCCCAATTGTCGATGGCGGGAGAACCTGCCACTAATGACTGCAAGCCTCTAGGTACTCATAGGACTCTAGGTCTCATTTACAAAATAGATGGGTTGAATTCGATAGAAGGAGACCCATTGAAAGGAGAGAAATGAGGCATCTCTCATCATTCAGAATGAGGTACAAAGTAGGATCTTGATGATTTGGAGGAAATCGAACGAAGAACATGTTCATGAACCAACGAGCCTGTGCATCTTTCATGTGTGCCAGATGCAAGCAGTACATGAAAAAGACCCTCTGAATAGAAGCCAATAAGTAAAACTTCTGACAAAGGAAAGGAAACCACCAATAAGGATAATGGCATCCAAGAAAGTGCATGAATCCCAATGTGTGAATAGATTTTTTGTCGTCGAACATAAGAGAAACCCCCTAGTCAATGACCAATGATGAAATGTCGACTGTTGGGTTCAAAGTTACCTACCAATGATGAAAGTAGGACTAGGGTGCACGGTGGGACTATAGCTCCATCTAATTCTGAGACACACTAAGGGTATGGCTAACATGCAAAGTCAATAGTTCTGAGGATGGTTGACACAAGTTGATAGACATCCTTTGAACAAGATCATGAGACATATGGAAGACTCTGGCAGCATAGACTCAATGACGAAACTTTTTGATGCAGGAGGCACCAATAAAACTCTCCATAGGGACTGGAAGAGTAACCAGTCAAGGGAGTAAACTCTAAGTAACGAGCTCAGCTTCCTAAGGTCATGCTAAGCCGAAAATTTTGATGACAAGTGGACTCAAAAGTTTGTGCTTTGTTCAAAGGTGACACGAATGCTGCCAATATAATATAATATTCTTTTCCCGCCCGTATTTTTTTTTTTTTCATAGTCAAATGAATATTATGATACAGAGGAGGAAACAAGTGTCACAAGTAAGAAACTAGTTCCAGCAGTGGAATATACCTATGCTCAATGCAAGGAGGTTCATGCAGGATATGGACACTTGTTGGAATAGGAGAAAACTCGGGGTTCAATGCTTCAACAACGCACCAACAAAACCCTAACTACCGACCCTTTCGGCAACACCTGCGAAGCAGATGAAGTCTCACCTGAGGTAGAGGCAGGGGTGGTTGCAAGACTCGGATGTCTGCAACCTAGCTAGAACATAGGTCTGTGATTACAATACCTTAACAAAGCATTTAACAATTATCATTCCTTAGTATCTAGCCTTTGTTTACAGCGCAGATAAACCCTAATTACATAGCAGCGGAGTATTCAATAAGATCCAACACATTCAAGCACTAAGCACATCAAAATAGACCAACTCTGGTACTCATTCACATCACCAAGATCGAAGCTATCATATCAGATACATCTAAACATACATTATTGTACTAATCATAAATCATATGAGCAATAAAATAACCATAATGCACAAAGAAACCATAACACAGGATATACGTGGTTCACCCCCAGCCTGGGGTTACATCCACCAACTCTTCTTCTCTTTATTGTCCTCTATCAATCATCTACATGCACAGAGCCATAAGATCCTACTTCACATAGGACAAGAGATCTGCCCACACTCTACCGGATCCTCCTTCCTCAAGCTAGGTTACAGCACAAAGCCCTCTTACAATCAACGCAAGATTCTTACATCCACTTGCACTAAGCTCTGCCAGTGTCCAACAAAACATGCAAAAAGCACAACATCACACATATGCACATATCGTCTCCTCTTACATTGCCTAGACATCTATTTATACATTACAAAAGGGCCTAGACATGGATAAACCCATGGGATGACATCCCCATACCCATTACATAAGCCCAAAACCCAAAAAGCCCTAAAAGGGGGCCAATATCCTACAATATCCACTTTGACTTGTGCTCTACCTTCGATTGCCTGTCAAAGTCCCAAAAGGGGTCAAAAGGGACCAAGGATCTTCAAAACTTGGTCAAGGGATAACAGACCCCAACACTCACTTGTGACTCATCTCGAGTCACTATGATCTGGTTAGCTCTACCTCAAAAAGATCCTGGCTCGAACTGCTTCGACCTGCTGCTTCACCAGGGCCTCCTGCTCGACGAATTCCTGAATAAATGCCTCATTCATAGGTTCTTCCAAGTGTTGTTCGACTGTAGTGACTACTTGTTCCAGCTCTGCTCCTCGGCCTTCAATTTCCTCAAACAGTTGGCAAGCTTCGTCTTGGACTAGTTGGAGCCTCTGAGTCACTTGCATGACTTTTCTCTATATGGTATGGACCTTTTGTTGAGCAGTGCGCTATTCCTAGGGCCTTTTCATCCTCTCAACTGTTGACGAGAATTTCAACTGCGCTTGTATTGTCGTTGCTTTGCCTCCTAGTGTTATGACTCCAATGTCTTTAGTTAAAGGTCCTCAGTAAGTCGCTCATAAGTCTGTGCACTTCTACTGCTAAGTTGTTTACATTCCAAAGCTAATGCTCTGATCCTCTCAACTGCACTCTGGGCAGTGGCTTCCCTTTGGTCTCACACGTCCTGTGAAGTACTTGGTACTATTTGTAGCTCTAGATATGTTATTCTCTGTTGAAGCTGTTGGATGTCTTCAGAAAGATTCGCTACTTGGTGCTCCACTAGGTGTTCCTCCTTTTTCTTTAAGCCCGTCACAGAGGGAAGTGATCTGTTGACTGCTTCTTTTACTCGAACATGCTCTGCGGGCAGTTGTTCCTTCTCTCGCTGTATCTGAGCTCTCTCCTCTTTGAACTTTGTTTGTAGGTCATCATTTTTCCTGTTGTGCAACTCGATGTTGCTCTATCACTTCCTCTTGTGCTTGCTTAAGGGCCACTATGGCCTGTTCTTTTTCATCATGTGCACGATGAAGGCGAGCTTCGGTCACATCAACTATTTTGTGGAGTTGGGTAGGCTCATTTTCCAACTCTGGTTCTTCTTATGGTGGGGACGTAGTGGACACTGCATGGCTGGAGTGAAGAGCTTGTCGTACCCCTCTCAACTCTGCTTCAAGCCTTTCGTACATGGTCTCTTGCTTGGCTTCATTTATCTTCAAAATATATTTTGAGGCATCCGATACAGCTGCGATGATGAAGATGAAGTCATCAAGCGTGAGCACAGTCTGGAGCTTGGTCTTACAAGCTTTTGACTTCTTCCGCAATGTGGGTTTTGTCGGAGAAACCTTTCTTTTGTTAGATGGCTCTGCATCATCAGGGGGATTCTATGGCGGTGTTACTTCACCTTGATTATGCTTGTCTTCTTCTCCATTGTTCTCTTCTTTGTCTACTTTGTTATCACCTCCTCCACTAGGTGATTCTGAAGCAGTCTCTTTTGATGTGTTGTTCAACTTCTGTACCTCTTATGTCTTCTTCCTTCTACTAGTTCCAGGTGTATCATACCGTTCGCGAGTGACCATCGTGATTCCAATTAGTTCGAGGTCGGAAAGTTCTATGGGGTCAATCGAGATAAGGAAATCTGTAAGCCATTCCTTATTTATTTCTTCTAGGTTCTCCTCTGTGAGTTTGTAGTAACTCTGTAGTACTTCTTTGTGTTTGTCTCCACACGCAGTGATATAGATAAAATGTTTGTCTGCATGGAACTTCACAAATGGCCTGAACCTATGTAGGGTGTTCGACGTCATACGAGGGACAACTTCAATAGCCCTCTTTAACTGCAGGTAGTAGGTGTGGAACATCGTATTTGACTGCCATTTTTTTCCCATATCGATTGAATACCAAAGCATGGTGAACTTCACGGATAAGGGGTTAGATGGCTCTATTTCGGGGAAGGTCACACCTTCCGGCATCTCCCAAGCTATGAACGTGATGAGGATCAACAACCAACTAAAGTGGAACTTATAGGCCTGATCCTGAGCTTCGCGGCAATCTTGTTCTAACTGGTTCACTAAGTAGCTTGCCTAGTTCATTTGTAGCCCCTCCACACATTTTCCTGTGAGGTCAACAACAAACCATGTGACCTGCATGGGTCTGTTCTTTCTTACTAGCTTACCAGCAATCAACTGGCAAGTGAGGAGCACTACGCCATTCTGGATGGAGGCTACCTTTTAGCCTTGCTTCCCCTTCTCCACATTGTCGTAGGTATCTTTAATATTCTGTTCTAGGGCACGGCCTGCAGCCTTTCCTGGGTAAAAGTCTTGTGGGTCTGGTCCATGCATGCTCAATCCGGTGATCTGATGGATCAGCGTCGGATTGATGGTGATGTGTCTGTCTAGCCACAAATAAATGCCATGGAAGCTCGATAGCAGGAGCTTAACGCACGCATTAACCTCTTGGTGCCTTCCGAAATGGGGTATCTTCATTACGTTCATGATGGTGGACTGCGCGAGGTCCATAGTCCATGGTTGGGGGATTATCCTCGACTTCTTCCCCTTCGTTCTAGTCAAATACCTATGAGGTGTGAGCATGCTAAAGTTCTTGTGGTCTCCCAAGTTGAAGTCATTGATCTTCAATGTCAGAATCTTATCCTGCTGAGGATTGCTTGTGTGTATCCCCTTCGGGAGGTATGTAGTAATCAGGGTGTAGTCGAAGTCCCTGGGGACACTATCATGATTCATCGCGTCGGCCAGAGGTGGGATGTAGTCGATCATGATGGATGGGATTAACTTCGCATTTTCCAAGTCATATCGTTGCTTGGTTCTTTTCTTGGCCACAACTTGGGATGGTCTGGATCCGCGAGCAGTCGAAGGGTAGGCTTGCACTCCTCTCGTCGATGAAGCTTGAATTCTGACATGCATCACCTTCTCAGTCATAAGGTCAATTATAACTTCTTCGACAGACTTTTCTACGGCACTGAGTTTGTCTAACATGCACTCTCGACATTGGAAAACTCAGGTTGATTAACAAACTCTCAATGCAATGGAACAGGTGATGAAGTCTTAGTAAACACAGTGCGGAAATAATGAGTTCTCTTGGATACAATTCACGAAAGTGTTCTCGGCGCAATAGTCGACGGAATAAGTAGAAATCAATGTAACGGATACCTCCAACGGACAAGAAGCCTTCATCAATGCAATTATGTCCGTTACGGCGCAGTCCCAATGGTCCGATGGCGAGATTTCTGATCATAATTGTTGTTTTAATCATTTCGGGAACGAAAATCTAACGGTCATAATGCCTCTAATGCTTATATTTCTCCGCCATGGCGAAGTGCCAATCTAAGTTTCTCTGATATTCCGGCGAAGTTTTAATTCTGGAGACCTTCCTTCTACGAAGTCTTCTTTGGAACTTCATGTAACTTCTCTAACTTTTCTTTCTTGTTGCTGAGATTTCTAGCCTTCTTCCATGTGATCTATGTCTCGGTATTCCTCTTTCCATTTTGATTTGTATCTCCTCTTAGCATAGTAACTTCGCGATGTTGGTGGTATTTCCTAAGGTTCAATGGAAATACTTCTTCTCTATCTAGGGTAGGTGCTCTACTCTCCTGTACAAACAGGTGTTTCAAGTCTTCTTGTGTTCTTTCAACTTCGATATCCAGATTTTTGGTCCTCAGTAGCTTCAACTGGTTTTTGTGTTCTTTCAGTAAGTGTGCTATTCTCTTAGCTATGAAGTCTCTTATGTCTTGTTTTTTATGTTCTAGAGCTTTCTCTTCTTTTCTTCGGGTCTGATCTTTCTCAATCCATTTTTTTCCTAGTAACATAACAAATGGGGCACTATTCTTAATAAATTTAACAACCTCAAATTCTTCCTCTGTCGAAGTTCCATGAGAAGTCATAGATGTCTGGGTAAGTCTTCCACATAGGGTTATCATCTTTCCTCTAAATAATCCTATTCCTCCCAATGAAGGAATCATAGCAGACTTTCCCAAAACTTGTCAGGTTCTATCTGTCATGATATTCGCTTGTGTTTCCTCGTCTAGAACACAGTCTATGTCAAAGTCTCCTATTCTTGTTTCTATGCACTCTTTTTCTTTGAAGATCTTTGATAAGTTGATATCTCTATGGTCATTCAGGGTTTCTTTCATTTGTAGTAATACAGTCTCTAATTCTTTCTGGGGTTCTGCCATGGTCTCAGTTTCTTGCTCTTCCTCGGGGTTTTCTTGTCTCATATCCATTCTTTCAACCTTATCAATCATTCTAGGGCAATCTAGAACTTCATGGTCCATAGCTTTACAACAAAGACAACTAGGTTTTCTACCAGGGAATTCCTTAGAAAGATGTCCCGGTCTTCTGCAACTGTAACAAAGAGTTAATCCTCTCTTTCTCTTAGATCATCTCCAGCCTTTATTGTACTACACACTAGGATCACAGTGGATAACCTGCAAAAAAATATTTCTAGGATCCTACATCCATTTGTTAGTCCAAAAATCCTTTCTATGCATAGGAATAACATATCTTTCACAATTTCTATCAGATTTACTCATATCAAATCTTCTTTCTTCTAATTGTTCCCTATTTTTCAGACTATGACACAATTTATCAAACATACCTAGATCCATACTTTTGAAACAAAAATTTCCACTTATCTTACCTTTAACATATCACAAAGCTTTCAGATCTTATCTCTTCAATCAAAAAAATTCATTGTTCTTACCTTTATCAAAGCACAAAGCTTTCAAATATTACCTGTTTTCTTCAGATCCGTCTCCTTTCTTAGTACAGAGCTTCACAAGTCAAGTAGAGTATTGTCTGCTAGGGCAATAGATCTACGCACAAAGCTTCCTCTTTTCCTCAGTTCCCAACAATCGCAGTTTCAGGTCCCGACAACAAAACCATTTGTTGTCACAGGGGCAAACCCAGGGTTCAATGCTTCAACAACGCACCAACAAAACCCTAAATACCATCCCTTTCAGCAACACCTATGACGCAGATGAAGTCTCACTCGAGGTAGAGTCAGGGGTGGTTGCAGGACTCAGATGTTTGCAACCTAGCTGGGACACAGATTTGTGATTATAAAACCTTAACAAAGCATTTAGCAGTTATCATTCCTTAGTATCTAGCCTTTTTTTACAACGCAGATAAACCCTAATTACATAGTAGCGCAATATTCAACAATATCCAACACATTCAAGCACTAAGCACATCAAAATAGACCATATCTGGTACTCATTCACATCACCAAGCACTAAGCTATCGTATCAGATACATCTAAACATACATTATTGTACTAAGCATAAATCATATGAGCAATAAAATAACCATAATGCACAAAGAAACCATAACACATGATATACATGGTTCACCCCCAGCATGGGGATATGTCCACCAACTCTTATTCTCTTTATTATCTTCTATCAATCATCTACATGCACAGAGCCATAGGATCCTACTCCACATAGGACAGGAGATCTGCGCGCACTCCGCCAGATCCTCCTTCCTCGAGCTAGGTTACAACACAAATCCCTCTTACAATCTACACAAGCTTCTTACATCCACTTGCACTTAGCTCTGCCAGTGTCCAACACAGCATGCACAAAGCACAACATCGCACATATGCACATATCGTCTCCTCTTACATTGCCTAGACATCTATTTATACATTACAAAAGGGCCTAGACATGGGTAAACCCATGGGACGACATCCCCATACCTGTTACATAATCCCAAAACCCAAAAATCCATAAAAGGGGGCCGAGATCCCGCGATCTCCGCTTCGACTTGCGCTCCGCCTTCGACAACCTGTCGAAGTCCCAAAAAGGGGTCAAAAGTGACCAAGGCTCTTCAAAACTTGGTCAAGGGCCAACAACACTCGAGGGAATGTTTCCTCTTGGGCATAGGGTGTCAAGATACAAAGGATATAATCAAGGCTCTCCTTGGTTGATGATGCAAACTGCTGGGGTGATAGGCTTATAATGCAAAAGTGAGAACCGGCAATAGGCTCAATACTACAAGCAAGAGAATGAAATGCAATTACAACTTAACACCAAAAAATGTATTTTTTCGTCATCTTAGTCTACTTGGTTTGAAAAAGGGGTAAACATACACCAAATAGACATCCTTTCAAATCCAATTTATGAGTGTGAAAGAGATAAGTTCACTCGACAATCTTTTCATTTTTTGAGAGAGTCGAAAAAGAGCTTAAACGAGACTCGGTGGGATTTATGTTAGGTCTAGGTCAGCATGCTTATGAGTAATAAATGAGGTTCAAGTGTAAATTCATGTATTATCTATAAGGGACTCTTGATCCTACGGACAAAAATCTCTGCATGGGCATCGAATGGCGCAGAGGATCTAACTAGGGCACCCATGTTTGCCAAGTCTCTACCATTCAATAATGACACTTCTAGTTGCAGAAAGAAGGCTTTGTGTCGCTACTAAATGGGTTTTTAGCTAAGGCATATGAGTTGCATTCATAGGATGATGCAAATGTGCACAACGGATTGATGACCTATCATATATGTTGGTTAAAAAAAATACTAGTCCAAAGTTACGAGCAAGTGACATGGGGCTAAAAACCACAAGAATCCCTAGATAAAACCACCAAAAACAACTCCATCCATTGTCGTATTAGTCCATTAGGTCAAAATATTAGTAAAAACTATGCAAAGTGGGTAAAAAAATTCTATAAATAGTAAAAAATAAACAATTTTACTATACCATTTGTATTTTTTACCCAAATAGTGCGCATTTTGGACCAAATTGCCTCCGAATTTCAATTGTTGATTGTGGGAGCCACAAGTGACGGAATCAACAACCGTCTGGACTAGGTAATTCATCTTGCACTTCTCTTTATTTCTAGTGGATTAAAAATTCCAATTATGTCTCCTTTTTTAGCATTTTAAGGCGCAACTTAGAAATTAGGGTATACGCGAGCTATAGATAATCAGGTCGCATATATGCATACCTATACGTGACTATTTGCAAACCAGGTAGCATATAAGCAGCCCTATACGCAACTGTGTAAATTGTATCTTGTGTACAAGTCCGTGGATATGGTTTTTAAAATGTTACGAACTCAAAAAATGGTTTGAATCTTGCAGGATGGTACTAGAGTGGAGAGAAAGAGAGCATGAAGAGGTGGATGTTGCAGTGGAGAGAGATCCAGGGGCCCAAGTGGCCTTTAAAATATGTGGGCTATATAATTTTTGGGCTCTCAAAGGTATGAGGGCTCAAGTGAGACTGCTCTAGATGTTAGTGAACTACTAGGATCTAGATATGGAAACCTTCAACCTTGATGGGAAACCATTGAGGATTGAAGTTGAGGACATATACTTCTTGACCAGATTGTTGGGTCAGGGTGAGGTGGCCCACCTCAAATCCTGAGAAGATGGGAGTGAAATGAACATAGAGGATTACATAGCCACTCATTGCATTGCAGGGACCGAGAAGGTAGGGATCTAACTACCGATCAGAGTGATCAACAATCTAAGTCTCAATATTGTTGTCCTAGTGTTGACACAGATCACAGGGTCGACCTCTTTGCACCAGGAATCGAGGTCACTTATGTTATATTCAATGGAGTTCTTGCGAACAACAGTTTACGACAGGTGCACCTCATTGTTGGCCAACATGAAGAGCTAGATGACAGACTGCAAACTGGGTAGAAAGAGGAACTTTGGGTTCACGTCTATCCTGTGTAGTTTTTTCTTCGAGTGCCTTCCAGGCTTGGGACCTAGAGTCAATATTGTTCTGCATGGACCTCATGATCCACCCATGGCATGGTGGACCAAGGTGATGAGGCGACAGGGAGGTGGTAGGGTTCCAACACCCTACAATGACAAGTTTTTCTTTTGGTGGAGTTGGCAGGTGATGGCTATGGAGGACTACCCTTATGCAGGGATTGACTTCAGAGGAGATGTGGACATGTCGTTGCCACCAGGTTCCACCTATAGAGACATAGGTATAAAAAAAAATTTGAATATTTCATTTTTTTGTATTTTTGTATAAGAAAACAAAAAAAAAAAAATTGTATGATGTCAAGTACTAACTAAACATGTATGTCATGCAGACGTGGGTCCATGGCGGCTGGACGAAATTCCACGACACCGACGGAGGCACCGAGGAGATGAGCCAGCAGGAGGGGATGTTGATAGAGTGCTTCAAAATGTGCATGGCAACCTGTCTCGTTTAACATAAAGGATTCCCATGGTTCAAGTAGAGGATTTTCGGAGGCAATGCAATGGCAGGTGGTAGGTGTGCCCCGTGCTTGGGTACAACTCTTTCAACGTCTTACAAATGCCATAGTATGCTATCATGACACACATCCGACACCATAGGCGTATATGTCCTGATTATTGTATGATCGACCGTATATGTATTTTGAGGGTGTGAGTCCCAATTTTGTAATATAACACCATATTTTTTGGAGAGATGAAATATATAAAAACAATTATCTTAGGATTTACTTATATTACAATGTGTACATTGATGAAAGTGTTTTCTTTGATTTATTTATGTGACAAGTGCCAATCTAAAACTAAATTAGCATATGCATCGAATACATAATTATAACTTCTAGGTATGTGATGATAAGTAATAAAATCCGAAAGTCATACCCGTAAGAATCGTCGGAGTAGACCAGGGTCTTGCACATGGTAACTGACATTCAACTGACATACTACTAGTTGGGAGTCCAGGCAAACTTCTAAAGAGTGAATACCATGTGTAATGGAATCACGTAAAAGTTCTATAACATCGCTATATTCGGCCACATTATTCATTGATGGCCCTATGCAAATGCCACCTGAAGACACCAGTAGACCCTTGAGTGAGTAAACAACCCAAGCGGTAGAAGCCAAGTTTCGTGTATGACGACTAGCCCCGTCTGCGAATCCTAAGTAGACTGAAGACTCTGTTGACATCTACCAACCAAGGGAAAAATTTATAAGCAAGATGAAGATAAGAAAGAGGGAAAAGATATATACACTAAAATACATTAGTATACAAAGAGTTACGCACAATCTTGGGGATCAAGTGTAATATCTTTTCAAGTAGAGCTCATTCCTAGGCTCAGCCAACATATTCCCTTCATAATATTCTAATTCATAGACACGTCGCACGATATAGGAGTTGTGCCACATGGGTTTGAACTTGCCTGCCCCCAGTGGTTCTTTGGCTTGGTCATACAAAAGGACCAAGTCACCCTCAACATACTGTCGAGGACAAACAGACTTATCATATTGGACCTTGACACATCGTTTATTCACTTCGATAGTCATGGAGGCATCTCAACGTTGCTCATCTAGACTCTCTAGGTGTATGAGGCACTGTTCAAGATCAGAAGTGTCGAGTAAGAGCGCAACTGCCAATCTAAGAGAAGGGATTTCACATTCAATAGGTAGGATCGACTCCACATGGTGCACTAACTGGAAAGGAGAAAAACAGATGGAAGTCTTAATTGAAGTTCAGTATGCCCAAAGTGTTGGATAAAGCATGATATGCCAGTTAGATTTGCTTTGGATGACAGTTTTCTGCAGAATGGTCTTGAGAGACTTGTTCATGGCCTCTACTTGTCCATTTGCCTGGGGTAGTAAGGGGAAGAATGACCATGTTTAAACCTTAGTTTCGATGACAATTCTTTCATCATTTCATTCTAAAAGTGACTGTCATGATTAGTGACAATGTGACTCGGGATTCCAAACCTGGCTATAATTTGATTAAACACGAAGAAAGCAACAGTCTTACCATCAGATTTAATTGTAGGCATGGCCTCGACCCACCTAGTAAAGTAGTCTATGGCCACAATAATGTGTTTATGCCCCCGAGCTGAAGTTGGGTTACAATCCACAAAATCCACCCCCCACTTGGTGAAGGGACCGAAGGTAATGATTGGATAGAGAGGGGTTGGATGAAAGCACATCTTCCGAGTGAACACTTGTAGGGGTCACACTTCTTAACCACTTCGACACAATATTTAAAAATAAATGGCCAAAAATAATCAGCTCGCAAACTTTTATGGGTTGTCGCAAGCCCGAATAGATGAGCACCACAAGCCCCACTATGGCAGTCGTTTAGAACTGACTTAGCTTCTTCGTGAGTCAAGAAAAGACGCAAGATATTGTCTACTCCTCAATAATACAGAGTGTCATCGACGATAAGGTAGTTCTTATCTTGGTATCATATATGTTGTCGGTCATCTATCAAGAGATGTTGAGGGAACTTCAAAGTTTGAAGATAGACAACAATATCTCCATGCTATGGGTCCAACGATGAGACAAGGAAAATGTGTTTATCCACAAATGAATCAACATGAATAACATCCTCATCTAATCGAGGGAAGTCGGATATTAACTCTGCAAAAACTAGCGATTTCTTGGATTTCGCAGAAGCGAAGTCGAGATCAAATTCTTGTAAAATGACAACCCATTTATTGTATTTTCCCCCTATGATACGCCTAGTAAGGACGTATTGAAATGGATTGACATTGGAAACCACAGCAGTTTTTCAAAGCAATATGTAGTGTCGAAATCGTTGAACTACGTGAACGACAACCAAAGCTAGCTTTTCAACATGAGAATATTTGAGTTCAGGGCTGACTAAGTGTCGACTAAGATAGTAAATGACATGCTCATGGAGCTCGTCATCCTTATGAACCAACACCTTACAAATCGTCTCTTTGGACACGGTGATATAAATCAAGTAATATCTACTGTAGTTAGGAGACTTCAGCAGAGGTGTCGATACCAAGGCTTTCTTCAAAGAATCAAAGGATTCCTGGGCTCACTCATCCCAGATAAAAGGAGTGTCCTTCTTTAGGAGACGCGTGAAACCTTTAGTAATATTGGCATAGTTCACTATAAACCGTCGTAAAAAGTTAGCTTTCCCCTGTAAACCTTGAAGTTGATGAATAGTGTGTGGGGGAGGCAATCGAAGTATTGCCTCAACCTTTAATGGATCCACCATGATCCCAGTCTCAGAGACTAAAAATCCTAGAAGTCGACCTGATCTAACGCAAAAGATGCATCTATGAGGGTTCAAACAGATGCAGTAATAGTGGAATCTTTCAAAAACTAGTCGAAGGTGTGTAGGGTGATCCACTCTATTATGGGAGTGAGCAGTGAGATCGTCGAGATAGGCTTCAAATATATGATTGTGATCATGAAATGTGAAGGTCGTAGCTCATTGGAAGGTTGCTCTGACGTTCTTAAGGCTGAAAGGAATATTTCGATATGCGAATGTACCCCAAGGAAAAATAAATGTCATCTTATGTTGGTCCTCGGGCCTAATCTGAATTTGGTTATATCCTAAAAATTTGTCCATAAAATAAAAAACTTCACTTCCCTCACACTCATCGAGAATCTGATCAATGAAGGGTGTCGAGAAGTTGTCTTTGGGACATGCCTTATTTAGGTCACTAAAATCCATGCATACATGGATTGTTCCTTGTTTTTTATTCATAGGAATGGGATTGGATACCCATTCAGTCAAGGGAACTAGGTAGATAAAGCCATCATTAAGCAATTTTTCTACCTCTACCTTAATAGCAGGGGCCTTCCTAGGATTCACAGCTCTGAGTCGTTGCCAAACAAGTTTAACATCCAGGTAGGTTTTAATCTCATGTTCGACAATTCAAGGGTCGATTCATGGCATATCTTCATATGAACAAGCAAATACATCGAGGAATTCTTTGAAGAGCTTGGTGTAGATCAGAATTTCTTCCGGCAAACAATCTGCACCAATGTATACATTTTCAATCTTGCCAGGAATACAAGAGATATCGATCGTGATGGTATGAGAGATACTCGCCATGTTTCCTTCGGCATAAATATCATGTGTATTACGTGGAACTATGGTGTGACCGAATATCTCACTCAAGGTATATCTAAAATCATCTTGTTCGATTCTAGCAAGCTCTAGGAAAAAATAAGAGAAATGGTGCATAGTATCCCATGGCCTGTCAGAACCATTCATGGCCTCTATGATTATTTCATCTGAGGGTAAAGTATCATCAAGGAAATCTCATGAACAAGATGATGAGGTGGCCCATACAGGATCGAGAACATGATCCTCCTCGTCCGTCTGCAAGGTAATAGGATCTGGATCGGCGAAAGAGTCAAAACCAGTCTGATACGCTATATTTGATGTCAATAGTGGCATAGCCATTCCAGTATGTGACTGACCTTCACAAGACGTAATCGAGGAAGGTAGGGTCTAAGGATCATTAAAATATGAAGTGCGGAAAGGAATGGAGCTAATTAACGAAGCAGACCTACTGGACATGGCATAGATATGATGAATCGGTGCCATGAAGTCAAAGGTACCCATAAGGGATGAATACATTCCGATGACGATATTCTTAGTTTCCGACTGAGAATTGTTGATCATGAGGATTGACGGTCCAACTGATGCATTGGGGCTACCATACACAAAGTAAAATTGGTCGATTGTTATGATCTTCCCATCGTGAGGAAAGCAAAGAGTAAGAAAGACAGATAGTATGATTGCAGTCATAACATAAGTCCAATTGTGTCCTAGTAACAAGTTATAGTCGAGGGGTGCATCAACCACCTTGACATCCACCTCCACCATCTTCCCGCCTAACTGGATCAGGAAGGCAGGAAGAATACCATGAGGGTGGAAAGAACGACCATCAAAAGTAGTCATTATGGCCGAATATTAAGAGAGGGTGGGAGAGTCGAGGGCTTTCCAATAAACCAGGGACATCACGCATGTTGCATCACCTTCATCAATAACAATGTGTATGAAGGTATACTTTGAATAACCCACATGGATTTGGAATGCCACATGGTAAGGAAAGTGAGGCTTCACATCTGTGACGTCAAACTTGATAACTTTAGAGCCACAGGGATCTAGAGCTCCTAACGTAGACAACAAGGCATTCCTCTCTGAAGGACACGTCTGGAGTACCTCCGGAGCCGACATTGCACAAAGAGTTTGACCCAAATCCTCAACACTAGAGTAATTTTGGGCGGCTCTAGCATTAGGATTGTGGGTAGAGGACTTGAGTACTCCTTTGGGAATATGAGGCGGGGGCTCTGGTTTTTCGATCTGTAAAGGCATATCCGAAGGAGGGGGAGACTCTAGACTAGGTATAGTCTGTGAAGAACTGTAATCGCGAGACCAAGTGGCTACATTAACCTCAGACTTATCCATATTGATGCATAGACGGTCACCGTCTTGCGTCGGTGGGTTTTGACTCCCACTTGCCGCATTTTTGGCATTTGAGGAGCTTGAGGCCATGTGTTGATTATGTGGAAAAGGATTAGCAGTGAGCCACACAATCTTACTTATTTCTCCAAGTCTTGGATAGGACCAATGATCAACACCCGAGGAGAGCAAAGGAAGGCATATTAAAATAACCTAGTGCACATGGTGTGTTTAACACTTGCAGAGGAGAGGCAAATTTTAATTGAACAGTTGCAGTTATTAAAAGAAAAAACAGAGATATAACATCTCTATCCAATTACTTAAGAGCCGAACAACCTGACAACAACACTAGTGAGGACGCACACATCCTTTTGACATAACATCAAGATACAACTTGTATCAATCCACAACCATACAGGAATATATTAATGTTAGGGCCACCCAATACTGGATCTTAGGATACTTCAGTGAAAAGACAATAAAAATGGGCCAACGACCATGACTCGAGTTTTGAAGACATAACACAACAATTGTTGGCAATCCCTCTGCGACTGGATAAGGGTTACAATCATGACTATGAGGGAACGAACTAACCGATGGTAATACATAGAACGAAACCTTGCATCATAAACACATAGCGATATGTACCACCATTCACTTATTATTCCACAAAGACCCATCATGATACTAAACTGACCGAGCAACCAGTCAATGCGCAACTTAAAATGCCAAATTCTTTTGCTTGCAATGCCAAACATTTTACAGTCATCACAGAGAGCTATAACACACATCTAAACAGTCAAAAATCTCAAGAACACACAAAATCCAAGCATCATTAAGCCATCATTTGTTCATACAACAAAGAATACCTCATGGATGGAGAGAAAAAGAATCCTACATGTGGAAAAACGCTTAAATGGTGAGTTGGATGAGCCTTCTTCCTTTTGAGAGCCTGAAAATGTGGAGCTTCACAACCAACAGATCAAAAAATGCAACAAAGGAACAATGCTAGGGTTATAGTCGATAGGGGAAGTATGGAGTGACGTGCAGTAAATGCACATTGCTTCCATCACCTAGCCTATTCAATTCGAAGTATGAGACAACCCAAAAAGCATCACATTCACCAACAATTAAACCATGTATTCAATGTCAAACCATTGTGAAATCTGCAACGATATCCATCGCATAGTGCACCACCCAATATCATTTACATGTTAACCCTTGCCATAACTCCATGCCATAACACATATTGAATTGCTATATGTTCCTCATTCAAATCTAATGAAATTCGTATAGCCCACTAACCAACAATAGCATAATAGTTATGACTAACACTAATCTCTTTTAACTTTTCCATTCTGACTTGCATATAATCCTTTATCATAGCTCAAACATATAACTTCTTTCCCTTAGGATTTTTTTCATAGGTTTTTTTATTTATTTTGATTATAATACCACTAAAATATCTCTTGCATATATGTGGCTAGGTAATCGATCACAAGGATTAGTGACAAGGAAAAATCATATAAACTCTAAATAACATGCTCCTCATAATCATAGAACTATTTTGTATCGCAAAAGCATTCCACAAAAATGCATCATCCACCTGTTATCATGTCAAAATGAAACCAAGACCGCATCGTCAAAAATGTAGGACTGTGTAAGCAACATAAACAATATCAACAAAACATGTATAATATGTCTATCCTTGTGCCTCTAGTCTACAAGGGGGTCCCACCTACTAGTATTATATTAGTAGCATAGTTTTAATAAAAGGGATTTAGCAATACTTTGCGGGCACAATTCATCGTTGCGATTTTAATCGTCAACAAACTAGCAACTCCACAGGGAAATCTGTTTCCAATAGATTAAGAAATCAGAATGTCTGGTTTCGCAGACCAAGTAACATCAGATCAAGAAAATATAAATCAGAATGATTATGAAACAGGGGAAAGTGAGCGGATTTAATGGAAAAATGATCGGGAATTTGTGAATAACTCATGGAAAGTGTTAAGTATGAGGGGTTTTATCCCTGTAAGCACAATCATTCAACTAAAAAAAATTCTTGACTTTAAGGAGAAAAGTTTTATGAACTTGCTCTTTTGAATCTCGAAATGGATGAAGAAAAGGAAAGAAAAAGCGGGATAAAACCAACTATCTCATAAAACATCAGTAAAAGCAGATAACAATTTCAATGATACCTTCAAAGGGAACATCATGACAATTGTGTAACCTTTATTGTTATTGACTAACAATACTTTGTAGAAGTGTCGTTGTGGAAAAACTGATCCAACATTTTATTTTTGACAAAAATTAAAGTCAAAATAACAAAAGCAAGAAATGTCATAACAGAAATGAAAAAACAAAATTGAAATAAGCATAAATGAAATGACAGAAAATGAAACAGTAGAAATGGAAAACTACTAATGTGAAAGAAGAAATCAAAAACTACTAATGTAAAAGCATAAATGAAAACTACTATAATACAGAATAATCCAAACAACGTTAAACTCTTCAAGTTGGTTCCACGTAATGTTTTAAGTGGGAACCGTTAGTGCCGTAGGAAAACAATTGGCCATGTAAGTCCTTTAGAATATAAGAATTTGCACCCAAGACATAAGTGATCTTAAAAGGACCCAACCATAATTTTTGAAACTTTGAATGTCTTCCTCTATCGGCATGAGTTGAATCCCACAACAATACCTTCTCATTGACTTTAAATTTGACAGCTTTAACACTCTTCTTGAAATATTTTTTAAAAGTTTGTTGTCTTCTCTTTATATTACCCAAGGCAAACGTCCTTTGCTCCTCTAAAGACAGGAGTGCATTCATTCTTTGAGATACATCAAAAGAATTTAATTCTTCGACCTGTAGCTTTAACGTTGAGGAAAGTTCCAACTCAGTAGGCAGAATGGCTTCTTGACCATAAACAAGATGGAAAGGAGTGCAACCAGTGCTCACCTTGGTGGTAGTTCGATCTGCCCAAAGGGCGTAAGTGAGGAAAGTGTGTCATTGACAAGGCTTATCTTCAATGAGCCTTTTCATCATTTTAACCAATTTCTTATTGGTAGACTCGGCCTGCCCATTTCCTTGGGGGTAATAAGTTGATGAGGTAAAATGTTTAACCCCCAACTTAGGTAAAAAATGGTTTAGCTTAGCATAAATAAAAGCAGGACCATTATCTGTAATAATTTCCAAAGGAAGACCAAATATGGAAAAAATATTATTTCCAAGGAAAGAAATCACCTGCTCATCTGTCGAAAGTTTAAGTAGGACAACTTCAACCCATTTTGTAAAATAGTTTGTGGTTGTTAAGATAAATACTTGTCCTGTTGAAGACATAGGATTAATAGGACCAATAAAGTCCAAACCCCATTTTGAAAAAGGAGAGTCTGAGAGGACAGATTTTAACGGCATGGCTGAAAGGCGTTCTTTACTAACAAATTTCTGGCACTTGTCAGAAGATCTTGAAAAAACATAAGAATCACGAAATATTGAAGGCCAATAGTATCATTTTCTGATAATCTTAAAAGCAGTGGTTTTAGCAGAAAAATGACCTCCTACAGGAATAACAGGATTCGAAGAACCATGAGTTTCTTGCAACAATTTATGTGCTTCCTCATTGTTTACAAAACGAAGCAACATAACATTGGCATATCTTCTAAACAAGAAGCCTCCTATAATGACGTATCTAGCAGATTCGAGATAGAGCCTTCTTCATTTATGAGTGTCTGAGTTATCTGGACATCTTTGATTTTGCAAATAGTAAACTAAATATTTATACCAAGTATGTTCATAGACAAGAAGGATTTGATTATCAATGTAGAAGAGTGTTGATAGAGAACTATCTTGTTCATCAATTTCTTCACTAGTTTCAACATGTTGAGCTAAGTGAGGGGCTAAGCCATGTCCTTTGATGGTGTTAGAAGTCACGATAGTTAAATCATGCTACTAGATCTTGGCAAGCCAATGTGAAATCTTCCATGAAAGATAAGTCAGTGAGAGCAAAAA
This sequence comes from Picea engelmannii, assembly GCA_009831015.1. Lineage (NCBI taxonomy): Eukaryota > Viridiplantae > Streptophyta > Pinopsida > Pinales > Pinaceae > Picea > Picea engelmannii. The sequence continues at coordinate 337,798 of ML790537.1, forward strand.
CTTGACAGTAGCTAAAGCAACTTTTACCAACGTGTGCTTACCTAAGATGAAGTGGCGAAAATTTTCAACAGCTTTAATAAGAGCGAAAGCATGTTTTTCAATAAAAGAATATTTAAACTCATCATCAAACAATCTTTTACTCATATAATCCATTGGTTTTTCGTTACTTTGGTCATCACCTTGCATGAGGATAGCAGAAACTGCTTCCTCTATGGCATTAGTATATATCATAAATTCTTTCTCAAAATTTGGCTTCGCCAAAACCGGTGAGGAACTGATTGCTTTCTTGATCCCTAAAAAATCATTTTTGACATCATCTATCCAAGAAAAGGAACGATCTTTCTTAAGCAGATTATGAATTGGCTTGACCATTACAACAAAATCAGGAACAAACCTACGAACAAAGTTAATAGCACCCATAAAACCTTGAACCTCCTTCTTGGAAGTGGGAGCAGGCAAGTTTAGGATAACAACAATCCTTTTGGGATCAATGCTTATTCCTTCAGGGGTGAACAATCTCATGCCATCCTTCATTCTCATGAACTTTTGGATGCAATGAAACATGAAGGGGTACAGGGATACCAGGGACATGCTAGGGTTGGAAGGGAGGCCTTTCTGGCCTAGGTTGGACTACCCCTTGTCCAATCCAATTGAAAAATCTAGCTTGGAAGAGTTGGTTTAACTCTTGTGGATCTGCATCAAAATGTATCGAGAATCTTGGCCTTCTAGGGCCTTTGTTCCAATTCTCTTTGCCCCTATTATTTCGGCCATGGATTCCTCTGTTGAAGAAGCCCATCTTGTATGCAACGTTCATTAGCAACTAGCTTCTTAAACAAACCATACATGACATCTCTTTAATATGAAACAAATCTTAGCTCAACAATCACATCAGACCCATGCAATCCAATCCATTAAATTCATTTAATACTTGTCAATGAGCAGGGGGTGACTAAGGGTTCTTGGATATCTGAGGGGGTTGTATTGAGCGGAAAAGTGATCAGATGAAACAAAGTAAGAACATGATTACTGCTCAACAAATCATTAAACAATCAACTGTGTTGCAAAACATATCAATTGTGACCCATCTCTGTGTCATCTTTTAATTGTTGTAATATAGAGTTTCTATTTAATTTTAATTTGATTTTAAGAATAGGGCATGCAAAGTGAATATGGGATTGTGAGGGGATTCGTAATGTGCAAAAAAGTGAAAGAATGACAAGGAAATTAATGGATACTGTTCATAAAACAAATTAAATAATCAATAATCATAACTTTGTATTAAAATCGATAAAAAAAAAAGCACCAACATTCATTGTTTCTCAATTGTGTACCAAACTGCTTGTTGTTCCAATAATTAAATTTTCCATAATTCCTCAATTCATAATTGTCTTTGTGATCATAACCAAAAAAAAAATATTTCCATTCAATAGTCTTGTTTAACAAAGTGTTGATCCCTTCCTTTCTTTTTTTTTCCTCTTTTAAAAATAATAAAAAAAAAATGCACAACAATATGCTTGACATCTATCCCTGATAGTCCATAATGCATCACGATAATAAACAACATTCATTGTTTAACAATCAGGCCCAATTAAAATATACACATGTCTCTTTCTAAAATGTGAACAGACTTCAAAGCATGACAGATTATACACAACCTTCATCATATCAATCACAAAACCTTGAACTGAAACAACAATCAACCAAAACAATAAACCCCGAGCCCTATCTCTGTGGGTATAACTTCCTTTTAAAACCATTGGTAATATGTACGATGATCCAATAATATATATGAAGCTAACATAACCAATTACACACAGACATCATTTTTAATACTGATCATAACCCTGATCGGGCCTAGCAAGAACCACACATGTGTCTCCATATGCAATCAAGACCACGCTAGTGAAAACGCAGTGAGTGAAACCATAACAAAAAGAAGACATCTCTCGACTGTATGCAAGTGCATGTTCCCATTTTTATTTGTTCAACCATTTTTATCATATAAGGATGAGAAAGAGACTCAACGAAAAACCTCCATAACCATTTCATTGATAAACCAATATTTGACAACCCGGAAGGTCCCCGAAGGGAGCAAAGACAGTTGGAATCTAAATCAGGCTCTGTCAAAAACAAATACAGGGAGACAACAAGAGCGCGCTCATATTTTAACAATAACACAGAGAGTTGATGGTCTTCTGAGACTTCTATCAAACACAGGCAAAAATACCTTTCGAAAAAGACACAATAGTGAGCCACAACAATCTTACTTATTGCTCCAAGTCTTGGACTGGACCAATGATCAACACCCGAGGAGAGAAAAGGTAGGCAAAGTAAAATAACCCAGTGCACATGGTGCATTTAACACTTGCAGAGGAGAGGCAAATCTTAATTGAACAGTGGCAGTTATTAAAAGAAAACACAGATATATAGAATCTCTATCCATTTACTTAAGAGCCGAACAACCTAACAGCAACACCAGTGAAGACGCACACATCCTTTTGACATAACGTCAAGATACAATCTGTATCAATCCACAACCATACAGGCATATATTAATGTTAGGGCCACCCAAGACTGGATCTTGGGATACTTCGGTGAAAAGATAGTAAGAACGGGCCAACGACCATGAGTCGGGGTTTGAAGAAATAACACAACAATTGTTGGCAATCCCTCTGGGACTGGATAAGGGTTACAATCATGACTGTGAGAGAACGAAATAACCGATGGTAATAAACATAATGAAACCCTCCATCATCAACATAGAGCGATATGTACCACCATTCACTTATTATTCCATAGAGACCCATCATGATAATAAACTGACAGAGCAACCATTCAATGCGCAACTTAAAATACCCAATTCTTTTTCTTGCAATCCCAAACATTTTATAGTCATCACAAAGAGCTATAACACACATCTAAATAGTCTAAAATCTTAAGAACACACAGAATCGAAGCATCATTGAGCTATCATTTGTTCATACAACAGAGAATACCTCATGGATGAAGAGAAAAAGAATCATACCTTTGGAAAAATGATTAAATGGTGAGTTGGTCGCGCCTTCTTCCTTCCAAGAGCTTGAAAATGTGGAGCTTCACAACCAATAGATCAAAAAATGCAACAAAGGAACAATGCTAGGGTGACGACCGATAGTGGGAGTATGGAGTGACGTGCAGTAAATGCACGTTGCTTCCATCACCTGGCCTATTCAATTCAAAGTACAAGATAGCCCAACAAGCATCACATTCACCAACAATTAAACCATGTATTCAATGTCGAACCATTGTGAAATCTGCGACTATATCCATCGCATAGTGCGCCACCCAATATCATTTACATGTTAACCCTTGTAATAACTCCACGCCATAACACATATTAAATTTTTATATGCACCCCATTAAAATCTAATGAAATTTGCATAGCCCACTAACCAACAATAGCATAATAGTTAGGACTAACACTAATATCTTTTGACTTTTCCATTTGAACTTGCATATAATCCTTTATCATAGCTCAAATATATAACTTCTTTCTTTTTAGGATTTTTTTCATAGGTTTTTTTCTTTGTTTTGATTATGATACAACTAAAATATCTCTTGCGTATATGTGCCTAGGTAATCGATCACAAGGATTAGTGACAAGCCAAAATCATAGCAACGGTAAATAACATGCTCCTCATAATCATAGAACTGTTTTGTATTGCAAAAGCATTCAACAAAAATGCATCATCCACTTGTTATCATGTCAAATGAAACCAAGACCGCATCGTCAAAAATGTAGGACTATGTAGGCAACATCAAAACTAGCAACAAAACATGTATAATATGTATATCCTTGTGCCTCTAGTCTACAAGGGGGTCCCACCTACTAGTATTATATTATTAGCATAGTTTTAATAAAAGGGCTTTAGCAATACTTTGCGGGTGGAATTCATCGTTACGATTTTAATCGTCAACAAA